>BHFT01003829.1:0-57500 GCA_004320025.1 Laticauda laticaudata | reverse complement strand
ATTTGTTCATTTGTTTGCTGACTGCTCAATGCATAAGAACACCTGGGCAATTTATGTAACACAACTTTGAAATATGAGAATAACAGGAACAATAATAGCCACATTTGAAGGAATGACAACACGTGATCTCGGAAGGAGCATGGTTTTTGGAGCCTTGTGGAAGGATATACGGGTTGGGGAACACTAGAAAGGTAGTTAATAGTTTTGCTTTACAAATATTCAGATTGAGCCAAGAAAATAAATAAGCACTTACAGTTTCTGGGGATCCCTGCCAAAATTAAGCAATAGCTGCTATTTCTATATAAATATTTTAATTTAAAGGCTGCTTTTGATTCATGATTCTAGCACTGTAAGTAATATTTCAGTCGTCTTTCATGAAAAGCTTTGGATCAAGGTTTTAATTTGGCAAGTACCGATCCTGGTGGTTGAATTTATTTCATGAACAGCATTGAAAATTTATATTGTGCCTGAAGAGATTTAATTAGCACATTGTTTTTTTTTGTTTGTTTGTTTCTTTTTAAATAGAAGTTCGGTCATCACTGGTAGATCTGGCAAGTTATTTTAAACCCCCTTAACTTGTTTTTAAGAATGTGTCTATTGTAGTTGTTTTCAGAATAAGATCTCGTAACACCTCCTTTAAGACAAGCAAATGAAATAAAATCCACAATTGACTAAGCTTACCTAAAAGGTGTTTGAGAGTAAAACTTAATATTCATCGAAAGTTTTGCAAAGATGTGTTCTGGAAATGTGGGTTTCCACATAAAAGATGGTTTTCTTTTCTCTATTCTCGGCTTTTCCACCATGTATAAAAATAGTGGGTACGATGTTTATTGAGAAGAAAGCTTTGAGTTCATATTCCTTAAGTTTTTAAGAGCAAATTCAAGGTTGCCTTGCAACATCCTTTGTAAATAAATGCACTCACACACACAGCACCCTGCAATTACTTTTCTGAATGTCCATTCAAGTTAAGAATTTTCATCTTTGCAGTTGCCATAGCAATCTGTTCTCCTCTTTCTACTACATTAAAAATCTATTCAGTTGCCAATATTGAGTGTGGAACAGGGGAAAAAAATATTTAAAATAGCTTTAGTGTCTTATATGCAACAGAAAACAAAGCTGGCTTTTATATGAGGAGAGGTGGGTGGCTGCTGTAATGTAGCAGCAAACTTTTAATGAAAAAAAAAGGTCGTTTAAAAATACTAAAGACAAAAAAATGTTTAATAAACCAACTCAGAGGAAAGTGTTGCAAATACATTTTGTGTAACTTTACTAAATTAGGAATTAATGGTCCAAGTGAAATTTTAGAAGTAAAACAGGCAAGTCCTGTCTTATTAATATTATTCAGTTGCCTGAAGGTTCTTTAACTAGCTTTTGCTTAACTTTGAATCAGATGGAAATGCATCAAATCTTATTTATTTAGAGATGGAGTGGGTAATTTTTTCCTATTGTAAATTTGGTATTTGATGCTGATTTCTTAAATTTTGATTGAACTGTTTGGAAGTCTTAAGATAATTTTGCCTTGCTCTGGGAACCTGCTTTTCATATATCAGGTTGTAGCAATAATGTATATTTAACCAATAACTATCTCTGTTTAGATAACTATCTCTTGGTTCAGTATTATTTTGTTGAAAGGCTCATAGTATATGCATGGTACTACTACAGTATTCCCCAAATAATTTCTCTCTAAAATGGACAGACCTTCTTCAATTAACTAACATTTGCTACTGGAGAGCTTCAGTCCGTTAAAATTTTCATGATTGAATATCCTTATTATGTTATCAGTCTGTTGAATAAGTGATATTGCCAGTTTTGGATGAGTTCTGTTCTTTTTCACTTCTGATTGTCATCATTATTTTACAAAATAGTTTTGGTGTCAATTCTGGGTTTTTCTTGAATATTGCTTTATACCAACTCTCATCTCAGGCTGTGGTGAGCATACAAATGGAAGAGTGACATAATCATACAGCATTTTCCTCTGAAGTGCAGAACAAACACTTGTATTATAGGGGCTTCAGGAGGGCACTGCATGGAGTCTGCAGCCATACAACAGATTTGAGGTTATCTTTTGACTCTTACAGTCCCTTTTTTATTAAAAAGCTTAACATCATAAATGTAATAATAAGAAACTAATTTATCTTGACAAAAGTGCTACTATAAACTATTCTGCCATTATAAAATAACCTTTTAAAATTATTGTTTCTGCTGGTATCCATACATTTATGTAAAGCACTTAAAGGTCAGGCATTGCCGGAAAATGTCTTTTTCGATTGTTAATTAAAGGTTCATAGGAACAAGCACCGGGTTTACTCTCTTAACAAAGGGAAAATATGTCTTATTCCCAGAAATAGAAGGCAAAGTCAGAACAGGAAATCAGGAAAAGAAGGCCCATGCACTTGTATGGGGAAATAATCTGCACCATTCAAGTCAGGGTGGGTGAGTGGTGCAGTGGCCTAGAACTTGGAGCTCTTGCCTCACAATTAGGAGGCTGTGAGTTCAATCCTAGGTAGAGGCAATGTTCTGACCCAAACCCCTTTCCAATAAAACAAACACAAACCAAAGGAAACAGAAACCATTTAATGATTCTTATTAATCCCCGGTTAAAAGGCTGCTGCAAACTAATTAACTTTGATAAGCACGAGCCTTGCCAAAACTGCGAGGCTGCCAAGAATAACAGATAAGGTTACCTAGAAATATTTTACAACACAAGAGTCTTTGAATACCAACTAAGATATTGAAATGTCCACGAGTCTTTGCTTCCTGCAAAGAACGTCCGATTCACAGCTGGCTTTTATCTTCTTGAAGGAGGGGCCGTTACCTTGTAGCCTTACTCCCGAGTCACCCATGCTGCTGCAGGTGATCAATCCTGTGCACACACGCATTTGGCACAGGCTCCTTGGGAACCTCCTCATCACTGCTGCCAGCCCCCACAATCTCTGAAGGCAGCAGTACGTTCTCTCATGGTCCTGGCCCCTCATCTGAGTCCTCGCTTTCCTCAGCCGTCTGCACCTGCTGCCGGCGAACCACAATAGGCAGATATTTCTCTCTCTGGCACATTGAGATTATATCTGCTGAATATAACTCCTCATTGGCGACAGGAAGGGTAACTGGCCAATAAACACTCGTTTCCATTCAGTTCCCCAAGTTCCACCCTGGGATTATGGGGTCATTAAAATATAATGATGATGGGGATGATTCAAGTCAGAGTGGGTGAAAGCAGTGGTGGAATTCAAAATATTTTACTACTGGTTCTGGGGGCGTGTGCGGAATATTTCAAAATGGGCAATTTTAAGCATTAAAACTTATCTTACTGTCAGCGCTGGTGAGTAAAACAGCTGAGGCTCAGCAATCCACTATCAGCCAAACTACAAACAAAGGAAATATAGGACAGGAAAGGGAGGGTGCGGGTGAGTGGGGCTAACTGCCGACCAACGCTATCGGATCACTAGAACCAGTGCGAACCGGCAACATACCACTACTGGATGAAAGCTTGGACAGGTGCTTGCAGAAATGCAGGTAATCCTTGACTTACGACCGGCCACTTAGCAAGAGTTCAGAGTTACATAGTTTACCCTCAAAAAAGATACTTCAGACCTGGATTTGAAGGTATGATTTACATCTCCACCCTTCCCCCATGATCATATGCTTGCATCTTGGGTGCTCAGCAGTTGGCTAGCATTTATGATTGTTTACAGTGTCCTGTGGTCATCTGAGCATGATTTATGACATTTTTTTTGTCAGAAAGTGATGTTTACTTCCTGTGTCCAGCTAAAAACACTCAGATGCAGGTGATGGATATGACTGGCTCAATTATTGTTGTAAGTCGAGGACTACCTGTATCGTGAAGGAGTTTTACTCCCAGTTTATTTATGAACCTGTTCTCAAAAATACAAAAAAAGAGAAAAGAACGGATACTAGGCCATTCTGCTTAGCCTCTGAGCTGGGAATTCACAAAGAAATTGAGTTTTACCACAGCTTTGATGGTTTAAGCTCCTGTGTCCTTCAGTGCTCTTATCTTCTGTCCTTGTCAACTTTCAACTGAGCAAATATGACATAAAGCTACTTAAATTCTTGCTAATATGTAAGCTAGAAACTTGCTGTTTGCTCTCTATTTAGATATTAAGCCAAATACATTGAGAATTTTTATTGGGATAATTAACTGTAGCCAAATTTCTGTGTGAAGCTTTCCAGAAATAATCACAATGTTGCAAGGAATGGGAAAATTGGAAGGGGTTATCTTGATTCTAGCAAGATGTTGGGCTGAACTTTGTTTGAAACCATGGCTGATGGTAAATTTTAATAGCAGAGCTAGTTCTCATTGTCCATTGCATGGAAAAGTAGCATTTTGAAATGGTTGCACACAGTGCCTTCACCTGGATAAGGCAAACGGAATTCCTGTATCCAAAATCTATACTACTTGAGGCACTTGAGTACATTCAAGATTAGCCCTGTGCATAATGCATCAGTAACAAAATGTGGAAGTTAGTTTTGTGTTCCTCAAGACAGAGCTGGAAGCAGTAATCAGGGCTTCAAGATACAATTCTAGTTCCCAAAGCATTTCCAAGCTAAACACCATACCTCTTTATTTGTGCACAATCAGTTGTACATAGCAATTTTAAACTCTTTAACACTTTCACTCTGCAGGTCCATCTACAGTTTATTACCTGGCATTTCGATCAAACTTGGTAACTCTAAGATGCATAGACTTTAACTCCCAGAATTCCCCAGCCACCCATGTCAAAACTTCTCCTGAATCTGAGGATGAAAAATGGAACTAGCCTTCTCATTGAGATTTTAAAATGTAGGACGGCTGTTACAGCTGTGCACGCCTCCATGCATGCAATGGTGGGATTCTACCGGTTTGGACTGGTTTTATGAGACAGGTTGTTATGATTCTGCGCAGTTTGGAGAACCGGCAAATCGTGCTCCTGGCTGGCCCCGCCCCTCCCCTCCCCGTCAGTCCTTATTGCGCATGTGCAACATTGCGCGCATGCCTGACTCCACTGACTGCGTTCTTTCCTGACCAGTCACTCCTTAAGGTATTTCTTTTTTCCCCCCTCTCCTGACGATCAGCTGTTTCTATGATCAGCTGTGCCAGGATTCCCCTCGCTTACTTACTGCTTCGCCCAGGAGGCTTCCCTGAGGCCTAGGAAGGCAAAAAAAAGGAGGGGGAGCTGTAGCCCCACTGCCCCCTCCGTTTTTTTGCCTTTCTGTGCCCAAGGAAAGCATCCAGGGAGCAGAAACGCCCCCCCCCCCAAGGAGGCTCCCCATGAAGCNCCAGGGAGCAGAAACGCCCCCCCCCCCAGGAGGCTCCCCATGAAGCCCAGAAGATCCCAAAATGGAGAGCAGGGGGGTGCTGCAAGCCCCCTCTGTGCTCAGTTTTTTTCCTTCCTGAGCCCAAGGGAAGCCTTCTGGGAGCAAAAATGCCCCCCAGGAGGCTTCCCTGGGGCCCAGAAGGCTGCCAAAATGGGGTGGTGGTGTCTTTGTTTTTAATTCTTGCTTTTCATTTGTTTGTATTTTAATGTATTTTATTTGTACCAAGACAAATTCCTTGTATGTCCAATCACACTTGGCCAATAAAGGATTCTATTCTATTCTATTCTATTCTATTCTATTCTATTCTATGCATACATATATTTTGACGGTAAGCCGCCCAGAGTTATCTTATGGTAAGATGGGCAGGCAATACATTTTATAAATAAATAAATAAACAAACGAGTGAGTAGGAGTGAGAGAAAGAAATAAAAAAAGAGTAAAAGTAAAAGTGATTTTCCATTAGGACTCCAAGATCCCTCTCACAGTTACTGCTTTTGAGCCAGGTATCACCTAATCTGTATTTGTACATTTGGTTTTTCTTGCCTAAGTGTAAAATCTTACTTTTCTCTACATTAAATTTATCTATGTTAAATAGAGCACTATCTTCCTCACCTCCACCTGAAATAGTAGCAACTCCCATGGTGAGTGGGGCCTGAAGAGTGTTTTTATTCTCATTTTAATAATGGTCAGAGCTACATCATAAATAACCAGTTTTGCCCTTATGAGTTGCGTTGATATATCATCTGCATATGCTTAACTCATTCCAGCTGAAATCAATAGTATTAAAAATGTTTGGCTGGATGGTACAATAAATAAATAAGCAATATACATTGGGTTTTTTCATATTATTATGTTATCTCCTGATTATTACTCACCTGCTTTTTTTCTCCATCCTCAGTGGACTGATAAATAAAATAAACATTTTTTAAAAAATCAACACATAAAATTCCAAGATAGTTATGTGCAGAATCTGCTGAACAGCTCATCAGCAAAATTCAGATAGAAGTTGCATAGTAGATATGCATACAGAAAATAATAGAAATAAACATCAGACATGATCTACCCTATTTTTTTTTTATACCTTCCCATGTTAAATATTAAACAGCCAAATTTTAATATTAAGAGGCTGGTAAACTTCAAGTACATATTGTTTAGCACTAAAAATTTCATGAGTAAAAAATACCATAATTTGTCTCCATTCTCCTGAGAAGTAATAGCAGACTTCTTCAGGGAAATAAATTGGTAGCATTTTCTGAGCATGTAGGTGACAGAACTAATGATAACTTCATTGAAAAACATCATATAACTAGCTTCCTTGGTCCTTTGGTACCTAGAGAAATGAATTTAGCTACACAAAGAAACTGCTTGGCTGAGTTGTTCTTTTCTTCTTTTTTAATATTTTAAAAATTCTCTGTGCTTTTGGTTTTTCTTCAGAGTTTTTCTGTTCTCCAGAACTCATTTAGCTGCTGAAATGAACTGGGATTTGGGTTTTTCAGGGAAGGAAAAGTGGGACAAGGAAGGAAAGGCAATTGAGAAGCAAATTGTGTTTTTTGGAGATATTTCTTCACTCTGATTTTAGTTTTTAAATATTGGTTGCTTATCTGATTGGTCCCAGAAACAAAGTGTCTGGTTGGGCTTTTATAAGTGACAACTTGTCTTATCATGGCCTGGGTTTTATGTTTCTCTCTGGGTTAGGCAAAGTCTTGAGCCCTGAATCAATGAAGTCGATGAATTGTATAATAAATGCTTTTGTTTTTTCTTTTAATTTTCCTGGCAGGCTTTGGGAACCATTACTTCAGTGCCGATTAAAGTTCCTCAGGTCAGTTCCTTGCAGAGGTTGGCAGGACAAAGACCAGCAGTGCTACCTCAGGTAGGAAAGTTAATTACTTTGATTTTATTGGCTTTCAAAAAAGATACAGTTAAAAGATAAGCTGTAGTCAAGGAGTATCTGAATTGTTAGTTATAAATACTATATTTTAAAAAAGAAACTATGATCAGCTCTAATATTAATCTATTTCAAGGAAGTTTTTTTTCTTTTCCCTTCCTTTTTTTGTAAATGTCATTATGATGCAATACATTCTATATTAACACTCTGGAAAACTTCCCCCCTCTCTATTACTGGACTAGCCAAGATGTTGAAGCACTGTCTGGGGGTGAATATTTTTGAGATTAGTCTTCTTCCTTGATGTGAAAATAGCTACAGGATAATGGTTATTGCATTTAACAGATTTAACATATTAATAGAGTTAGAAGGGGCCTTGTAGGTCATCTAGTCCAACCCCCCACAACCGCAGGAGACCTACGTCATTTTCTGAACGATGCCGGTCCAGTACTCTTTCTTCGAAAGGTCCAGTAGTGAGCTCCACAACTTCTGAAGGCAACTTCTGTCCCATTGTTTGATTGGTAATTAAACATTACAATGCAAGGTTAGAGTGAGTAGGAGAGATGAGATTGTGAAGAGAGTTAAGAACTCTAATAAGCCCATGTCCGCACTGCATCCCAACGGATTGCAAAGAGGATGTAAAATTTAAAAAAAAGCTTTGCCATCCGTTGGAAAACGCGATGGCATCCGTTGTGTACTCACTGCATACGTGTTTATACGCTCTATCCCTCCAGCATCTGGGCTTCACTGAGATTTTCATCCGCCAAGAACTTTTGAGCTGCACAAAACTTGTTTGAACAGGGATGACTTTTCCCCGCGCGCGTACGATGTACATTCCACGACATATACAGGCAACAAACGTTCTATGTCCGTTAATCATTCCGCTAAACACTGCTGTATCCTCTCGGCATCCTCTGGACATCTCTCAACTCACATCCGCTGCAGCTGAAAACGGAAAGAGGGGAGGAAACGAAAGGTACACGGAACGTCCACACAGCGTTAGTAGCAGAAATGGAAAATAGAAAGGATGTAAGCGTAAGCATTCGTATATAAAGGGATTAAAACGGACAAAACGTTTGTATCTGGGATGTATCTCGGAATATTTAGGAATGTCTCGGAGTATGGTCTAGATATGCTAGAAGGACACATACAGCGGAAAACGATATTTGTCCTATAAAAAGGGGGAAAAATCACCGTGGATCTCAGTATGAGTCCAGCAGCCGTGGTGTTACAGACCTCCTCACCCTTGGTCTGCTCTTCCACATCATCATGTTCACCATGGATCATGACACAATCCATATGGTAGCTGCGATCAATTTCATGACACCAGAACTAAACCCTGTTCAGACTATTTCACGGCTTTTAATACACAAGGAGAAGAAGAGACTCCAGAGCTGTGTGGTCCGAACGATGATTTTGCAGGAGAAGAGTGGAAGTTTGGACTCTATAGGACACGTTGATGGTGGAGCTGAGGTAAATGGAAGACCCTCGGCATTCCATCACTTCATGAGGATGCCACCCAGCCATGGTTTTGACGAAATTGTAGAGCGTCTGAGACAGGTTGACCAAGCGCGAGCCACCAACTTCATCCCAGCTGGACCCTGGACTGGGAATGGTGGCACTTGACTCTGCGCCACCTGGGCTCTTGGGAACACATTCAAAAACATGCCAATATGCGTGGAGGGTGTCACACCAACACATCAGCAGAAGTGGTCAGAGAAGTGATGCAGGCATCATCGAAGAATACGGTGGAGGAAGCTTCCTCCAGTGCCCCACCACTGAAGAAGGCTTGGAGGAAAGTTGCAGAACAGTGTATCAGAGGTGGAACTTTCCCCACACCGTGGAAAGGCCCAAGATGGGAAGCACGTGGCCTGCAGAAGCTCCGCAGCCAAGTCAGGGTCGAATTGATTTCAACTACAAGGGCTTCTTCAGTATCATCCTCTTTGCCAATGGGTTGATGCTGACTATCCAAGGTTCATGGTACATCGATGCTTTACGGCAACGGGTCAGCTTCAGATAGCCAGGATATACAATGCCAGTACCTCAAGGATGGCCTGGAATGGCAACAGTCATCAATGGTTTTCGCAGAAACCAGACCCCCTAACCGCAACGACACACAAGATGTGCCCGACTTCATCGTCTGGTGATGATGCTTCTCCCTCAGACCTACGCTCAATGAAGCCGTACAGTTCAAGATACCTCCATTCCGTGAAAGAGAGGCTGTGCAGGGCCAGAACGGGTGGTGGAGAACCGCCTTGGCATCCTGCCAACAGGTTCCAGAACTTCTCAACCACCATGTAGCAATCACCAACAGAGACTGTGAGGATCATCGTTGGAGCTTGCTGCATCCTGCACAAATCTCATGCCGCACCGCACTAAAGCCGATTGTTGCAGACAGACTTGTTGACCGTGAACAAGGGAAATGGAGACATGGAGCTGGTGAATGAGGCAAAAAAAAAAAAAAAAAAAAAAAAAAAAAAAAAAAAAAAAAACAAAAAAAAAAAAAAAAAGGCGAAACCTGATAGTACACTGTGTGTGTACAAGCCCAACAGAAGCTTACATGAAGGAGAAAAGCAGCGCAACCTCCTGAGACAACTTGGTAGCAAACTCCGCCAGCTGAAGCAGTGGAGTGGCATAGACCAGATGATAGAGTGGTTAATGGGAGCTCCTTGAGACTGTTGCATAACACTGATGAGCATTGTGCCATGTATGTTGAGTGGTCCTACAATGAAATAGAGCATTAATAAAGAGCTTCTCGTTATTTTGAAACTTGTGATTAATGTAATAAATTGTTATTTGATACAAAAGGTCCAATATGTGTGGTACTGGAGGGTGGACCATACAGTCCCACTATGCTTGCACTGAGAGGTTTAATCTATCCCCAACTATCCTTATCTATTCCCACAAACTATTCCTCTACCTATCCCACAAGCAATGCAAAGGCTTAACCATTTTTCAAAGTTTTCACCCACACTTTATTAAGTAAAAAAAAGAACCAAGTGTGTTAAGCAAAGATAACCTTTATTAAAAACTGTCTTAAGTAAAACTGTATGACTTTATTAAAAAGCCAAAAATGAAACCAAGTAAGTGTCTCTAAGCAAAATAAAGTGACAAGTAACAACTCAGTCTCTGGCACTATTCTCAGTCACTCTGAAGTCATGTCCATGGTCTAGCTGTTAAGTGGCCCAAAAAAAAAAAAAAAAAAAGATCGGACTGTGGAGGTGGCTGTGTCTGAAGTGATGGTCTGAGGCGCCATGGGTGTGCTTGGCCGAGAGTACAACAGGGGATGTGTGGTTCAACGGAAGCTTCTCAGGAGGAGCTGACTCAGGTCCCGTGAGTGAGAGGCCCTTCAATCAAGTACTTGGGATGTCAGCCACAAGACTGAATGACAGATTGTCCGTTGATTGGGCTGCTGGCCTATGGGGTTGGGAGGAAGGAGGAGTCGTAAGTGGGCGGCTTCTGGTCTTGCAGTGGGCGAGGTGTGGGTCTGTGGATGCGATGAACTGGGCCTGGACTGGGAAGGGTCTGTTTGTGCTGTTGGGAAGTCCTGGTTACTCATAGCCTTGAGTGAGGGGCTGGTTGAAAGCTGTGGAAGGTTGTCCGCCTGGGTGAAGGAGCAGACCTGGACTGGTTGGAGCAGTCAGCTAGGCCTTGGGGTTGTGCAGAAGTGCTGTGATCATTCCTTCATCACCTGTACTGGGCCTCGCGGCATATCCCTCAAGGTGTGGCTCTAACGTAGGTGATGAAAGTGTGCGGTTGGAGGATCCTCTGTCCAAAGTGGACCAGCTGAGGAGAGCAGTTCTGTGCTGGTCTATCATTGTGTCCTGATCTCCAACAGGACAGTGTGGCTTCTGGCCCCTCAGTCTGCCCTTTGCCTGCATTCCTGTGGAGCATGGGGTGGGGTGGGGGGTGGTCGTTGGTCTCTGCTGGGGCTGCCGTTCTTCCTCCATTTGTGACAGCGAGGGGTCACTCCTTCCAAGTCCTGCCGGCATGGGGAGTGCAGCTTGTTGGGGGGTCTCTGCCGTGGGGCCCTTCTGAAGACACCCTGCTGGAACAGGGCTGAGCTACCTCGCTGGAGAGGAGCTGGCTGTCCTGTGGGCTGTCTGAGGGAGAGAGGGTGTCAGAGGGGCTGCTCACCTCGGGCGGGCAGACTCACCCTCAAAGGAAGACTGCACTTGGCCATGACGTACACTCTCCCGGTCAGTGAGCTTGACAGCGGCCTTGCCCAGATTTTTTGAGGTGTAGCTTGCCTACCAGGTGTGCATGTGCTCCAACCATCCCAGGAGTACAGTTGCAGTGTACCGCAGGTCTCTGCCTTGTCTCTCCAAGCTGCCTGCTTCTTCCTTGGTGTCCTATACAGGCTGTGGCCCTTTCTCCAGGAGGTACTTCGTTGCTCCCCAGCCATTCCACACCTCATCCATCATTGCTCCTCGGAAATGGTGTACTGTTTCTTCTCTCCCTTCTCCTTCCCTTGCCTCTTTCCCTCCCCTGCAGGGGCTTCAGCAGGGGCCTTCAGGGGCTTGAGCCAGAGGGCCTTCAGCAGCAGGGCTTTAGGGCCTTGGGCTGGTCCACCACAGCAGCAGCAGGTAGGCAGCACCAGCTACCAGCACCAGCAGGAGAAGCACCACCAGGCAGCAACACCAAGCAGCACAGAGCAGGAGAGCACTAGCAGATTCAGAGTCAGTTGCCAGGGGGTATGGTGGTTCTGTCCTCTCTTGCCAGGGTGGCACGAGTAGGCACCGGCTTCTGTTTCTTCCATGACTGACGAACCATGGTGTTCTTTTGAAGATGTATGTGGCAGCACGTCTTTCCTCTGAAATGCTGACTGCGTGCAAGCTGCATCCCTTTTATATCTGCGGAGCTGACACAATTCATACTCCCCGCATGCGCAGTGACGCTTTGCGTCCGATATACATCCGCTATGCTCCGCTTTTGCTCTATAGGCCGTCGTGATGCATCCGCATCATTCGCTATGCACCGCCCCTTCCGCATGCGTCCGCATCGCAATTCTGTCCCGCGGGAAACCCCGCCTGCGGATGTGTCATCCGCTTCCATCCTCTGTCATTCCGCTAGGCTTCCTACGGAACATCCGTTTAACATCCCACTAGCGTATATCCACGTCTTGTTCTTTTCCGTTCTGTTGAATGCAAATTTTCACACTTTTTGGAGCGGAGATGACAACGGATGGAGCCACCCCCAAAATTTTGCTCATCCGCTGTGGTCCTTTATGCATACGTTTTGCGTCCGTGGCGCCAGTGGGACGGGTCTTGAAGGAGTTTACTACATGGAATACTAAACTGTAGTTATGTGAACAAGCTGGTTTGTGAACTGTGACTGTCTCTTCCCACAGTCCCTTGTGTCTGTCTATCCTCTGTGCAGCCAAGCATAATTTTACAGAAGACTATTTCATTCAAATGTATTGAGCAGCCGTTTGTTCAGATAGTAACTGAAAATCACAATCCAATTGTGGATTTTATGCTTTTTAAATGAAGAAGAATGTTTTCAAGGACAAGAATGAAGGAGCAAGACTTTAACTTTACATCACCACTGAACATACAATTTAATAAAAGATGTGTACTGAATGGCTGATTTTTACTGTTTTTCTTATGCACCTTTTTAATGAGCGCTTCCAAATTTTCACAGTAGAACCTCAAAAGATTTCCAATGGGGACTATGAAAAAATCATCTCTGGAAATGAAATGTTGATAGAAGATCAGCTTTCTTTTCTAAAAACATTCTGTATTTCAGACTGCCATCTGATTAAATTTCCTGAGCATATGTATTGAAGAAGCAGAGGGCATACATTTCATCATGTCAGCTCGACTCTACTTTAGATTTGAGTGCATAACCTCCTCTTTATACTTTTATCATCATTTAACATATGTTTGCAGTATATATTGTTGGGGCCTTTTTAAAAATAAAATCTCTAATCCTTTAATTATATATTTTAACACTTAGTTAAAGTTCACTGGCACAATGTGTAACATGAGGATTAAAACGGTTCAGTAAGAAAATTATGCGAATTTTTCTTAGCCTCTGGAGCAGGGCAACTATTTCATTTTTAAAAATTTATGCTGTGCACACAGTGGCACTTTATTTGTTATATGTAAAAATGAATTATTTTGAAATGGTTTGAAAACAGGTGAAAACTTAAGATGTAGATAGAATATAGCTGAATTTTCACAAGGGGGCAGCAAAGGCCCAGGGTTAATCTGAGATATCAGTTCACATATGCAATAGAATTTCTTTAGGATTTTGTACAAGGCAGCGTGAAATTTTATCTGCATACGTACATTAATGCAATGCTGTCAAATGTACTTAAACTAGCCTAATTATAGCATTCATTCTGTTGTGCTAATAAGGTACATCAAAGTAGATTGAATTATTTTATCATTACTACAGGTAATCCTCAACATAATAACAGTTTGTTTAGTGGCTGTCCAAAGTTAAAACATCTTTACTATTGTACTATACCAACTTTGCTGTTCATATACCCTAATGAAGTGTTTTCCAATCTTGGCAACTTTCAGATGTATGGACTTCAACTCTCAGAATTCCCCAGCTAGCAAGGTTGAGAAACACTGCCATGAGGCGTGGACACCAAAGTTTCACAAGCATTAAAATGAGATCTGAGGGAGGCGACAAAACATGCATGGGGCCTAAGAAGGAAAGAGATTGCAAGAGAAACGAGCTCCATTAGGAAAAATGATTTGCAGGGGTAAAAGATGGAGGCAGGTACTGATGTGGTAATAAGGGCATGAATTCCTCCAGGTAATACTGAAGAATGACTGCTAGGTGATTCACCATTAGCTGAGCTGACTGGAACCAATTCAAGTTGTTCAGCAGCTGGACACAGACATCCTTTTTGCAGGATTCTTCCTCTCTGTTAAGAAATCAAGATACAAGTGTCTTGATGATTAGGGGTCTGGAGACTAAAACATATGAAGAACGGTTGCAGGAACTGGGCATAACTAGTCTATTGAAGAGAAAGACCAGGGGAGATATGATAGCAGTCTTTCAATACTTGAGGGGCTGCCACAAAGAGGAAGGGATCAGACTATTTTCCAAAGCACCCAAAGTCCAGACAAGAAATAATGGATGGAAACTGATCAAAGAGAGATTCATCTTGGAAATAAGGAGAAATTTTCTGACAGAACAATCAACCAATGGAACAGCCTGCCTTCAGAAGTTGTGGGAACTTCATCACTGGAGGCTTTCAAGAAAGAGATTGGACTGCCATTTGTCACAAATAGTGTAGGGTCTCCTGCTTGGGTGGAGGGTTAGACTAGATGATCTAAAAGGTCCCTTCCAACTCTGTTAATCTGTAATCTATAAGTATTACCATATGAGCTGTATCACATTGTATTGCTCTGGAGCTGGAACAACCAGAATCAATACTGATGTGTGTGCAAATAGGGCAGCCCTTCTGCCTGTCTTTGCCTCTTTTCTTCAAACTGCAATAGCTAAGATCTACTTTTGCATGCTGAAAGGCAACAGCACAGACAGTTATTTTCAGTATCCAATTATTGGGAAACAAACAGTGCTGAGAGCAAGTGGAAGAAACTGAATTTAACTATGTAGCACAATAAATCATTCGTGCAGGATCTTAAGTATACAGCACATTGTTTACTTAATTACATCCACAGAAAGCATTGTAGTTACCTGAAGACCATCTTTGTTGGAAAATGTCTTTTGAATGTCACACAGAAGGCTCTTTGGAGCGTTCTTAGATTATTATTTTTTTTACAAAACTATTTTTCTCTCTCCATTTTGGATTGTCTTCTTGCCTTCCTCATTCCAACTCTGTTACCTTCTTTAAAGAAATAAAGTAGGAAACTTAGCTTCTGTTGATGAATCTCACCACCATTCAAAAAATATTCATCTTGTTATATATAGTCTAAGGATAGCTACTCTAAGTAATATTTCCTACAGCAAACATGCTTGTCAAATATGGAACAAACAAAGGTGATGGTTTGGCTTGTCATTTTTCAGTGACACACTTGGCATTCTATTGATGACTTCCTACAATTTCTTCCTGTAAGAGGAGAAGATTATTCAGCACTAAGTCTGATTACGCTATGAATTAGGTGCAAAAGATCAGAATGATCACATCCATTTTGTTCTTAGCCTCAACTTGGAACCAAGCTTTCCATATACTAATTATAGGTGCAGTATTTTTTTTAAAAAAAAATCTTCACGTTCAGGATATTTCTTCATCATGGAGGAGGACTTTCAGACAAAACTTTGAATTGTCTCTCATATGTCTATCTTCTTTGTTGATGGATTTCATTTGTTTTATCAACAGAGAGATCAGATGGTCGATCCTTGTTATTACCCAGGAAGATGATTAATCCGATTTACAGACTATCCTACTAGAGTAAGGAATTCAAGGTGGTGTACAATTTTGTAGAAAATCCAGTGAGTTTCCACGGCTGAGAAAGGGGTTTCTGGTCCCAATCTAATAGGGCACCACACTTGTCTTTTGCCAGGTGATATGGCAGATTCACATCCAGACTTCCAGAAAGCATTTTATGTTGTATCCCACATCAGGGGCTCTGATTTCTCTAGTGCATCTAGTTCATCTGCAGTTAGAACAGGAATTGCAGTCCAGATGCTTCGTAGGTTAAACTAACTTTTGTCCAGGTGGGGCTGGCTTCATCTTTGATAAATTTCTTTGCACCTAGAAGTTGTTCCTACTGATGAATATTTTTCACAGTTTTTGCTATTCATGAACCACAACCTTAGGTGCTTCTTGAACTGTGAACCCTCTGCTACCTAATCGTTGCGTTCAGGCTCCCTGTTGAGACTCCTTCCATCTACTTTGCTGAAAGGCAAATTTAATAGGCTCCTTTGAGGAATACAGCTGCCCTTCTAACTCAGAGACAGGTGAAAGAATTGGGCATGCTCTGCTATATACAGATTTTATAAAGATCAATGCAATAATCGTATTGTCTTTTCAGTAAACTTTCCAGGCTATCCAGAATAGCAAGAGCACTTAGACTTCTATACCACTTCACAGTGCTTTACAGCCATCTCTAAGTGGTTTACAGAATCAGCCTATTGCCCCCAACAATTTGGGTCCTCATTTAACCCACCTCGGAAGGATGAAGGCTGAGTCAACCTTGAGCCTGGTGGGATTCGAACTGCCAAATTGCAGGTAGCTGGCAGTCAGCAAAAGTAGCCTGCAGTACTGCGCTTTAACCATTGCGCCACTGTGGCTCATTTCTTCCCAATATTTTCTTAGAGACAGTAATTTGTCCCCAGCTAAAAGGCATCAAAATGTGCTGGGGTAATGGAGTACTGCAGCAGATAATGAGTAGTATCAGCTAATCTATCTCTTTTTTTTCCTGTTTATAATATATAATCTATGACATTAATGTTAATATTTATTTTGTTATTGCATTATTGTATGGCTGTTCATCTGTCGCCTATTTTATGTTGATGGCAACTAAACTATTCATTCATTCATTCATTCATTCATTTTTATGCCAAGGGCTTTTCTACCCTAAAAAAGGTATCTTAAGTGTGATTGCCTTTGTATCTGTTCAGACGTTTCTCACAGTGAACCTTTTATTGAGTTCGGTCAAGAAAATTGATTTATAACAATTATTCTGGAAGATGCTTATTTTCAAATTGCATTCAGTCTATGTCCCAAGTTATATTTGTCCTAGATAGAAAGTATACAGTATACAGTGCACAATACATATTGAATATTTTGAATATTCACTATATGTTTTGAGCTGGCAGGAACTTTCTTTGTCTCTTAGAAATGATGGTGTTCTGCTGCATAGGCAAATCTTTGTGGACCATTTTTTTCCAAAGATGCTTTTCTATATTGGATCAATATAATCAAACTTACTGGGTCCAGAGTGATCTTGTTTCATGCTGTTCATCTGTCCACATTTCAAATGAACTAGGTTCCATCTCTAAAAGAATCAAATTTCCAACAGTAGATCTCTTTCTAAGTCACAAGTATGAAATGGATGAAATGGAGGTATTAATGTAATTTCAGCATGAGCAGGTGGCATCACACAGATAACTTTGGCCCATCCCAAAAGAAATTCAATGGGAAATGGGCCTGATCAGCACTTGGATAGGTTACTATTAGGAAATCTCAAGATTTAGAACAGTTTGGAAAGCTGAAAAAATCCCCTTCCATATTTCTGCCTGTCAGCCATTCAAGGTGGACCTGACTAGGAAACCAAAATATCGCAAGATAGTGCTATTTTTGTTACAGGATTATATTAACCAAATCTTGTGATGTGCCTCCTTCCCTTTGTCTCCTTCATGTCTCAAGGAGAGTTGGATCTTAAACACTTTCTCAAATTACAATTCTGAGCTAGACCCAGAATTTTTTTTAAAATCTGAGATCGTCTTCCTGAAATTTATTCTCATAACCCATTACACTGCCAAGAAATTATACATCTTTATTCATGAAATCAGCAGAAGTCAGGTTTTTACTTTTAATATTTACATCAAAATTATTCAATCAATTGAACAACTTCACATGTTTTGAAATTAAAAAAAATGCTTGTTGGTCAGAACTCTGAAAAGTGGGTGCGGTTTTAGCACTTTGTGAGTGAGTGAGATGTTGACGAGCTTTTCACAAGGAATATTTGGAAGAGGCTTTGTGTTTTTGCTCATTTAGTTGAGGTGGAAAGCAGCAGATGGAAGGTGGGAAGGAGTGATGCATTAGTTCATTTATGTATTCCAGATAACGCTTATCTGCTGTTGTAGATTCATGATTGCATATCTGTGGGCAGAGATATCTACAGGGTATGGTTAAAATAAGTCAAGAGGACTGCCATGAGATTGTGATCAAACTACTGCCCATGTGTTATATGTGATGCACATGTGCGCACACATACACACACATATACACACACACACGGAGAAATTTCACTTGCATCTTTTCGACTTTTTGAGTTGAATGAGCAGATCAAGAACCTTTCAACAATGATGTTATATATTGCAACTTTTCTTTTCTGAAAAGCTGATCATTTCAGGGTTTGATGTGGAACTTAGAGTGGAGAAAGAGTCTAAATTAAGGAGATCCAAACCTTTTGGGCCCCACAGGCTCCTTCTGTGGAGAGCAGTTTTTCCACAGACCGGGTGAAGGTGTGGTTTCGTGGTTCCCCATGTGTGCAGGTGGGGCTTCACTTGCTTGTGTGGACTGGTTCTTGGCAGACCATGGACCAATGCCGGCCCATGGACTGGGGGTTGGGAATGTCTGGTCTAAGAGAAAAGGCTTCCTAAACTCTATTCTGCTTATGCCTTTGTGAGATGCTGCTTTCATGTCAGCAGAACTGAGAATAAGGTTGGAAATCTGCATTTCAGCAAACTGTTGAAAAAAAAATGATTTGAAAAAAGCCCCAGGTCTACTTTTTTGTTAAATGGCATTGAAATGGCTTCCTCCTGTAGTGCCTAGAGATGGAGCTCTCACCTCACAATCAGTAGGTACGAGTTCGATCCTAGGTAGAGGCTGATATTTCTCTCTCTGGGCACACTGAGAATATATCTGCTGAAAAAAACCTCCACATTGGCAACAGGAAGGGCATCCGGCCAGTAAACACTCAGCTCCATTCAATTGCCTAGAGTCCACCCCACAAGGGATTGTGGGGTCTTTAAAAGAAGATGATTGAAATGGCTTCCTCCGGAGTTATGTAGAAGAGTTTTTTTCCTCCCTCTTTCCTGCAGGTTAGGCCAAAGACTCTGATCCCAGACAGCCTCCCAATTTCTCCATGCAGAGATCAACCTTCCAAGCAACCTCCAACGTTTCAGAAGGCAACAGTGGTCAGCATCAAGAACCCAACTCCTGCCCTCCCCACTGCCAATAATACTGTTAGCCATGTACAGAGGTCCAGCAACCAATCACAAAGTGTCACAGAGACGGCAGCCATCTCCTCATCCCTGAATAGTGCTGGGGTAGCATATGCCATTATCTCAACATCTCCCAATAATGCAATGCCCATCAACACCAGCGCTGCTGTCTCGGTGGTTAATGACAGCATTAAAGTGCAACCACTTCTCATCAGTGCTGACAGCAAGGTAGGTTTCATTAGGGAACTGCAGACATTACAGATGTCTAAAGTTAAGACAATATCAGGATGGCAGATCTGAGTCTCTCAGTACAGTAACTGCCCTGATGAATAAAGTGAGAATCTTGTATGCCTCAGTAAATGGGATTCATAATCAAATCTTATCACTTGACCTCATTTGGCAGTCGTGAAGGGATTTGTTCATATATCACAGAACTGGGCGATATAAGAGGGTAAGGGTTAGCTGGCTAGCAAGCTAAGCAAGAGAGCTTTTGCAGAATTGGCATATTCATTATTGGCTTTCAGGTATGGTATTCAAAAAGGGCTGAGTGTCCAGAAACGTCTTTCATTGCAAACCAATTAAGTGACCATAATGGTAATCAGATCAAGATACTATCAAAGCAAAATTGGCCCTTAAAATTAACAAGAAACAGATGCGAACAACAGAGCTGATATAACTGTTAAGAATCCAGGGAGAATGCCCAGAGCTTTATTTTTCAATGGAGAATGTGATTCCCAACAGAAGAGATATTTCCATTTTATCCAGGGCTCCTTGGGTGGTCTTTTAGATGGAATGCAGGCCTTTTCTCAATTTCTTTTGTAGCTTACTCTCATCTAGCCCTTTATTAATTCTTGACAGGTGCTAAAGAATATAAGATGATGTATTCTAGATTATAGATTAAACGATTATCTGCAGATTGATGACCTACTATTGCATAAGTCTAAATGTTCTTTCAACAACTTTATATAGATTAAAGATACAGACTGTTCAGGCCAGGAGATGTGGTGGTGTAATTTTGACCCCTTGTTTGCTGTTGGATCGTAATGATGATTGTTTTAAGACTTGAAGATGAGCAAGGCAGCCATTTTACCCCTTCACCACTCCTGAACCCCCCTCACAAGGTTGCTGTTATAGGGAAAATAGAAAGATGTGTTGGATATGTTTGCCTACATAGATGAAATTGTCAGTTCAACTCAAAGGATACTTTTATAGGATGCTGACCTGACATTCAGATCTTATTACAACTTATTAATTTTTACATGTTTTATTTACAGAGCAGGCATCAGCTCAAAGGCTTTGCAGTTTCCCTACACAGAATTCTGGCTAAGGAATTCTGTGAGTTGAAGGTGTCACATCTGGAAATTGTCAACATTGGCAAATACTTCCTTTCCTTTAGCTATACACATAATGTTTATTTTCATGTCTTATTTTCGCCTGTCTCTTGATTTTCAGGTCATCATCATTCAACCTAAAGTTCAAACTCAGACAGAAAATAAAGTGGAGATAAAAAAACCTGCTGAAGAGTCAACTCAGGGACCTGCTACCAAAAAGAAAAAAGATGAAAATCCTGAGGTAAAAAGACCACTTCTTCTCCTCCTCCTCCTCCTTCTCCTCCTCCTCCTCCTCCTCTCCTCCTCCTGCCATCGCTCCTACCTCCTCCTCCTCCTCCTCCTCCTCCTCTTCGAAGGAAGGCCTCTTCCACATGTTTCCAACCAATCTGGTCCTGAGATATATATTTTTTATCAGTTGGGTCCGTAATACTCACTGATGTCATTGATCCATCTTGTTTTAGGTCTCTTTTTGTGAACACTTTTGATCAAGTGGGATTCATTCTACAACTGCCTTAGTCCACCTGCCATTAATTCTTTTTGCTGTGTGTCCAGCCCATTTCCATTTCCATTATTTTATTCTCACATAAAGACTTTAATAATCAAAATATAAAATAGGTCAGAGATTGAAATAGATGCATCAGATAGTTTTGTTTTGTTTACAACTTCTGTTAGTGACAGCTTCCTGAAGAATATAGCCACAAAATATAGCAGACAAATGTAACGTGCCTCTTGTTGGGCATTACTTTTTTTTTAATGTTCTCCATTATTTTCCCCACCATTTTTTTTATCTTCCGAGAAGAACTCTTCTCTTCTCAACCTTCATCCACTTTATGTTGTGCCTGTACCATGCTAGTCTCTTAATGAAATAATGAGGGTGTCAATTTACTCTTGCTTCTCCAAAGTCCAATAAATAATTGTGCCAGGAAGAATTCATCAGGAAGCATTCACACTATAACAAGTTAAATAGGCCAATATCCACTTGCTTCAGCTCTACACAGAATGGTTATTGTGAAAATGTGGTGCTGTGATAAATAACACAGCTCCTTTCCCATTCTTCAGGTAGAATCTGTTGAAAATTGATGTTCACTTGTATTCTGCACAAAGTTGAAATGGGTAATATAAAGGGAGGTTGTCTTAAGAATTAAACTTGTATATAAACTACTTTTCTCACATCTGCTAGAATAATTTTGATCAGGGGTCTGGGGATAACAGAACTTAATTTTGAATAAATGGTCTTTTTATTCCATGTGTAAAGCTATTGTTTACATTACTGATATAGCTGAGTGGAACTTATATTTGGTTTTAAAATTAGACTACAGCATGCTGGGTTGAGATACAAAGGTGATTTTGCAAGATGTTCTACAGAGCTGAATTTTAACCAGAACATTATCTAAAATTCATCCAACTGATAGCCATCATTGTTCATTAGTTCACTTTCAAAGGCTACACACTTGCCAAGTGCCTCAAGACAAAATTCCTCGAGTGACAGTATGTGACAGCTAATCTTAAAATTATACCCATAGTTCTTAGAAATTTTCATTTTTGGATAAAGATGGTTACATATGAATTGTAAAATGATACTAATTCTAAAAATTCTTAAAAAAGTACCCCCCTCTCCCATCATTACTATTGGATGGGATGGGATGGAATTAGGAATATGAATAGAATACTTTTATTTGATCCAGGGTGATTTGACGCACAAGGAATTTGTCTCTGGTGCAAAAGCTCTCAGTGTATATGCAAAGCAACAGAATAATCATAAGCATAATGATGATAGGAGGGGGTAGTAAAGAAGATGTGAAGGATAATAATACTATTACGGCGATACAACATGGGCAAATATACACAGATATAAGACAGTACTGTGAGCATTAGGTGTTCAGCAGCTTAATGGCATGAGGAAAAAAGTATCGCTGTGCGTAGTTGTTTTGACATGCAGTGCCCTGTGGCAGCGTCCTGAGGGGAGGAGTTGAAACAGTTTATGTCCAGAATGTGAGGGATGTTTAGATATTTTCTCAGCCTTCTTTCTGACTTGCGCAATATACAGGTCTCCCATGGAAGGCAGGATGTTTGCCACTGATATAGTGCAATGCCATATTGGCAGCAGCATCTGCCAATCTATTTACTTGGTACACAAACTGCTAGGGGTATAGCAGATCATGATAATTTTCTGATGGGCCAGGACTATCCTTCTGACAGTTTTTGTAACTACAGGTGTCAGAGCAACTGGTTTGTAGTCATTCAGCTCCTTGATGGAGGGTTTCTTAGGAACCAGGATGATAGTAGAGAATTTGGAGCAAGAAGTGACATAATAGATCTCTAGTGATTTATTAAAACTGTGGGTGAAGTTGGGGACCAGTTGTTCAGCACAGTTCCAGTTCAACAGGAAGGAGTTACTCTGGACTTGGTGTTTCTATGATCTTTTGTCTATGAAAAAATAGACCTCATACATCATATTCTAAGATCACCAGAGGTGGGCCCAAAGAGTTGGAAATAGGTGTAGGAGATTTGGCTACTGCTGATCCATCTTAAGGTGAGGAAGGTAGTCATGGATGACAATGATCACCTCTCAAACCTACAATAGAACATTTTCAGATCATCTGCCAGTTGCCAATTCTCTTCAGTAAAGGAGGGAGGTCTGGTGCAGCCAGTGATATTATTCAGGCTTCTCCACACATTTACTAGTTCATTAGCTGAGAACTGATTTTTCAGCTTTTCGAAGTAGCTTCTCTCTGCTTCCCTGATCTCCCTTATCAATACATCTCTGCCCCTGATTGTATAAAATCCTATATTCTTTCCTGTCAGCCTCCCCTTTGGCACAATGTAACTGCTTGAACTTAATTGCTGCTTTTGAATAAATATTTGGCTTAGGCATTTCTTTTTCACTGTAAGACTTTCCACATAGAATATTTTTAGCGTTGCTTCTATTGCATTAAATCTGTTCTAATTCCAAAGTTCTACTTACTTTGAACTGTGACCAAGTTCAAACCCATTTTTTAAGAATGATCCTGGGAGCCGACAAGAACATGCCAGTCCCATGATCAAAGTAAAAACAGGCATCCACTCCATACCCAGCCATTTCTAGGCAAAGGAGATGTTTGAACAAAGTCCTAGATACCAATGTTCACATAGTTATGAAGTTATTGGCAAAATAGATGTTTAAACTGGTTGTCTAAGAACACAACCACTTTCCAAATGGAGAAATACCTTGGTGAGTTTGATACAATTCTTAAGAAAGGCCTATTTTGGAATAAGATTTGAGTTATTGGATTTCAGAGCCAAATATGGCCCCTTTTGTTAAAATATCATGACTGGTTGATTAGATATCTAAAATCTCTACTTGAAAGAACAGCCCACTGAAAAAATGAACTGCAACTATCCTGTTTTATACAGGACTTTTTACGTATACAAACTTAGCAGAAATACTAAGTTTAGAAACAAGGTAGTTTGTTTGGCTAAGAATCCATTCTATTGAATGGACTATCATATAAAGGTGATATATTTATCTGAATATTGACTGTATTAAACAAATGTGTATTTTGTTATTGCATTTTCATTTACCTTTTTTATCTTAGAAACAGACCTTGTATTTAAACGTTATTTTTAATATTTGATACGATTGTAAGACTAATCAATCAATAATCTATATCTGTCTTGTCTATTCATTTATCCATCAAATCATCAGTTTCACTTTATTTCCTATTTGAAAATGAAAAAGATGAGCAGCGCATGAAGCATTGTACTGTTTTTAACTTGTAAATGACATTATTTTATTTATAATACCACTTAACATTCACACTGAACTTTGTGGCAATTCATGTATTTTTACCCAGGATTTCTTGGCGTGGTATTAAGAGAAAAGTTAGTGTTATCTGTGTATTACAGAAGGGAAGATTCAGAAACTGTAATTTATCAGGTTCCCTGCTGGTTTATAGTAGAAGTCAGATTTTAATGAAGAATCTCCTCTCTTACAAATTACACTCTTTGAGCCAACACACTAATACTAACCAATTACTGTCACTAACCTATGCACCCATTACTATCATTGTTATGAATTATTTTGTTATTGGGGTCACTTCAAATGCATAATTTGAAACAATATAATATCTGTAATCTGTATGCTGTGCCATAAATACAACATGTACACAATATTGTGGAAATAGTCAGATTTGAAATTATTTCTATTGTAGTACGTAAACTGATTTTCAATACTTTACATGCCTTTATTATATTATGAATTTGCTGATTTTGCAATTTTAATAATTTTCCAGATTTTTCATAGCCGTAAGAACAAGCCCCTGTAAGGTATAAGGAATTCTGCCAATTGTTCAAGGAGTCTGCCCTAGCTAAATCAAGTTTCCACAATTAATTTTGATATCTTCTGCTCCTGCTTTTTTTTAATATCACAATGAACCCCAGGAAAATTACTCCATCACAAAACTGGGCCAGTACAAGCCTCAAAAGATCACAGAGAAAAGCCGTGCTTTCATAATTGCTACAGGTAACAGGGAGAGATGGGGGGGGGGGCGCGGAGGAGGAGAGGGAGAGAGAGAGAGAGATGAAGAAAGAGAAAGAAAGAAAAAATGGAAAGAAAGAAAGAATCTAAGCAAGTGCACTAACTATTTCAAAGTGTTGCTAGGCCAACCTGCCAGAAACCTGACTTGGGAAGAGCTTATTTACAACAGACAGGAAAATCCTACCCCATGTCCAACAGCCATGTTAATTGATTTCATTTAATACCCTCCTGGAGCTATCAAGGTCTTCTGCCTGTATTCTGTTCACATCCATATACAGATAGTCCTTAATTTACAAGTATAATTGAACCCAGAAATATGGTCGCAAATTGTGCCATTCGTTATGTGGATCGTTGTGATTGTGCCTGATTTTATGACATTTTTTGCAGTGGTTGTTAAATGAATGCCATGGTCGTTAAACAAATGTGTTGCCCGCAATGGGCAATTTTGGTGGAATCTGGAAGTAAGCCCTGGTTTCTCGTACCAAATTGTGAATACGGAATGCTGCAAACGGTTATAAATGCAGTAAATACTGGAAGTGGGCAAAAAAGTCATAAATTATGCTTAAATGACAGTAGGATACTGAAAATGACCATAAAGGTGAGCCAGCTGCCAGGTGTTCAAAATAGGACCATGTGACTGCAGGGGATGTGGGTGTCATAATTTCAAAAATGGGCCATAAGTTGTTTTTGTGTGGTCCCATTGTAACTTTGTTCATAACCAGCCATAAGTTGTGGATTATCTGTATTGATTGCCCAATATTGAGTCATACTATATAAGACTTTAAACAAATGTAGTCAGGCTAAATTAATGAAACAAGGCTCAGGGTAAATCATTCTCTGGATTTGTAGCATAACTAAGCACTTTTCCTTATATCATTCTCTTTCTTCCATTTCTTCCCTCACAATGCAAACTATCTGACCTCCAACATTGTATTCTTCATTATGTTTCATCACACTGTGCTTATCTTAAATGTAAGGAGACCTCACACTAATGCGGGGTGCTGTAGCCTAATCCTAATGTTAAAAAACAGGACTCCAAAGCTTAGTTTTACCTGCCTTCTGTTGATGGATGTACTGATTTAGCAGGAGCCCTTGTTTTTATTATCAGCTGGGATATAAAGTTGAGGTCTGCTTCTTGCTTCTCAATTTTTATGGGTGTACTAAAGAAGCAAATATATATTATTGTCTTGGCATTGATAAATAAGCTTTGGGTTAATTTATTTTGTTCCTCGAATAAGCTTTAGTTGATTAACATGCATTTATGCAATTAGTGTAATTAGACCTAACTGTATAATTAGTATAAACACATGTTTACGACAGCTAGAACATATAATTACAACATGATTTTAAATATATATATATATATGTGCGTGTGTGTGTATACACACACCTTACCAAATTATTCAAATCTATGCTAGTCTTTTAAACGAAAAGTTAAAAAGGAGATAAAATACTGTAGGTTCTGCATAACTCCAACCGGATAACAGAAGACCAAATAATCCACCATATTTTACAACGTGATATAATGGTTGAAAAAAAGAAATGAATAATAGTTTACTTATTTAATTTGCATTGTCCCTTAGAGCTAAATTTGACATGTACATTTGGAGTACATTGGCTATTTCTGAATGCTATTTTTGTCTCAGTAACATGGATGTCATGGAGTTTTAATCTTTTCAACCTTTGTTTTTCCTCACTGATTGTCAATTCGAAGGAATTAGAAAAATTCTAAAAGTAGGATCCTAGAGTTGGAAGGGACATTTTGGACCATAGATTGCAACTCCCTGCTCTGTGTGTGAACAAAAACTAAAGCTTCCCAGACCTTGGGTGAAACCACCTCCATTTAATGAGTTCTGCTAGTGAAAGGCATTGATCATTAGGAATGTCTTCTTAACATTCCATTGGATTTTACTTTTATATCATTAAACTCTCTGGGGCAATAGAAAACCTCAGTGAAGTATCTGATTGTAAATGTATTAACAGCAGGTAGAATTGTATTTGCTAAAAACTGAAAAAATGAGAAGATACCATTATAGGAGGAGATCATTAAGAAAATATTGGAATGTGCTGAAATGAGTAGATTGACATTTGAAATTGGAGAACAAGATGATAAACAATTTTACAAAGTTTGGGATCTATTCTATCAGTGGTTAGATAATAAAATATAGTAATGGAATTTGTAGATTTTTAGAAAATAAAAAACATATAAAGATGTATTTTTTTTCTTTTTAAAGTATATTTGCAAAATGATTCTAGGATAGATCTGGGAGGACAATATGAATTGTTATAAAATAAACTAAGTAAAATATGATTATTTTATAAAACATAAATGAATTAAAGAATAATCAACAATTGATCAATAAAGATATTAATGTACTTGATATTTGATTGAAAGTATGAGAGGATATATAATAATGTAATTCTAACAGAAGACTACGAAATGGTTGCACAAAATAATATGTAAATCAACCGGCACACTGTATGTATATCTATAGAAGATGGTTTATGTTTGTATGTTATGTTTGTGTATATTTGTTTTAAAATCAATAAAAAAAATTTAAAAAAGAAAACCTCAGTGTGATATATCTCTTTAGCTATTTCCCCATTAGGAATAAAGATTTCTAATTCCTTCTTTGCAATACTTGTTGCTCTTTGAGAGCAATACTTAGAACTAGAGAGAGTTCAGGGTTTGCACCTGACTAATGCAGAATATGGTGATCAGGAACTATGAAAACTTCCTAAATAATGCTGAAGACAATTTTCCAAGTGCTGATGGCTTTCCATTGTGTCTGATTGGAGTGTTGCCCTTCTTGACCAAGTTGGAGCAGCTCAAGGGGACATACAACACATTAGAGTTGCTGGAAAGGTGCCAAACCATATAGACAGTGAGAGAAGAATATCTGAGACCTGCAGTGTCTGTGCAAAGTATTTTTTCCTGCCTGAAGAAGAACCAAACTATACCTGCTGCAAGTACAAGCTTGGTTTCTACTGAAAGGGAAATCAAAAAGGTCTGGGAAACAAGACTCTACACTGAGGCACCATGGAAGAAGAGAGCTTCCTGCAGCTGAAGCTTGCCATGAAGCACAAGGGAAGTCACTTGCGTTTCCATGAGTCAAAGATCTCTGGTGGATCTTTGCTGGTGGATAATTAATCCATGCTAAAGAAATGAAGATCCAATGGCTTGAAAACCTGGAGGAGAAAGGTATCTGTGAAGGATGAGAAATCTTACCAAATGAGGATACTCTTGGAATTCCTTTCTAGACCAAATCCTTCGGGACATCTAGTTGCTTACAATGCTCTAGAGTGTACAAAGACACAATTACAATTAAAGTAGCAATGTGAAGCATAGCTTTATGAGAGAAGAATAGCCTGTCCTTGGATGCTTCCTGACTATTTTTCCAAGACTGTGCGTGCTCCTCATTGAGGGTACGGTGGCCTAGTTATGGAGCTCTTGCCTCAGAATCAGGAGGCTATGAGTTCGATCCTCGGTAGAGGCAGATATTTCTCTCTCTGGGCACAATGAGAATAAATCTGCTGAACAAAGCTTGGCATTGGTGGCAGGAAGGGCATCCAGCCAGTAAACACTCAACTCCATTCAGTTTCCCAGACTCCCCCCCACAAGGGATTATGGGGTCATTAAAAGGAGATGATGATGATGCATACTCATTGAAGGCTTTTTCCTCTGGCCTGACTTTATGCACTATTCATCAGGGTCACAACAGGGGAAGATATTATATTTCAATTACTTCTGAAAATTATATATGCTCAGGCAAAGAAATTGAATCTGTAGCTCATGTTCCATTAGTGTCCACTTTATATGCAATGAGAATTTCAACTCTTAATTTCAGTTATTAGAAATTTTAATCTCCCTCATTATGAGGAGATCACTGTTTCGCTTTTAAGCAACTAATTTCTAGAGACATAAAAGGCAGTGGTGAAATTTGTATATATAGCTTTCCTTCTTCACAATTTTGATTTTCTTAGTTTTATGTTATTTTTATGCATATACAGTATTTTAATGGTGTATATATTTTACAGTAATTGGTTTGATCTTGGACCAAATCATAATTGTAATTATCATCATCATTATCATCTAGTTACAATAAATTGAAGATTGAACAAAATACCAAAAATAATAACACTTCTTTGGGTAAATTAGAAATAAACAGAAAGTCAAAGATATGGCTTGTTGTAAGGATAAATTGTCAATGTGAGAAGGCAGAACTTCATATTTCAGAAGGGAAATGGGGCACTGGCTGGTGATCCTTTTACCACTGAGAGAAGGAGGAAATTAAAGTTTAGAATATATACAAGGAGGAACTAAGAGAGAATCTGGCTAATTTAAATGAATTCAAGTCCCCAGGATCAACTGGTTGAACTCTCTGAGTCCTAAAGGACTATTAGAGATGACTCAAGAACCACTCTTAGAAATCCTGGAAAAATCCTGAAGGACCAGTGAAGTCCCAGAAAATTGGAGGAGAGATTGTATCTTCTTAATTTTCAAAAGATGAAAGGAGAAGGATCTGGGAATCCAGGTTGGTAGAGGGTTAGGGTCTCTCACAAGCTTTATACCCTTCTAACTTTATTCTCTTCTTTGATAGTCACTAGCCATAGTATACCTGAAATAAGTGATTTTTAATTTACTTTCCATATACTCTATGATTCCATTAATGCAGCTTAAAATTGCTGATATATTTCCTTTTTTCTTCCCATCACTCCATTAGTCTGGAGTTTTCGAAGAACGATTGTGAGGCCCAGAAATACTTTTGAGAATAAATTGGTTGCATTTGCCATATTTTTTTAATATTTATTTTTTATAATATGAAAAAAAACACTAAAGATGTGTCTGTATGCATTAATAGCAGGAACTGGAACTCACAACCCAGCACAGCAGACCAGAGAGGCATATAAAATCCTGTATCAAACCATTGTCAAATAATAATTTTTTTAAAACCCAAACATCTACATTTAACTGAATAATTTTATTTTGTTTCATATAAACTCCAAAAGGATGCAGATGATATAGAATATAGAAATTTGTGATAACTCTTTGGTGGACTAAAATAAACCATCAATTACTAATATGTAATAATTATGGATTATGTTCTTTATGGGAATAATCATAAATAACATTTATTCGCTTTATTTCTTCTCTAGAAAATTGCCTTTATGGTAGCATTAGGCCTGGTTACGACTGAATACTTGGAAGGTAAGAAGGCTTATTTTACTAGAAAAAATTCTTCTGTTTTTCAAAGCAATGTATTTCAATATAATAAAAAGATTATTTTATAAAAGAAGATTGGAAACCTTAATCTGAAGTGTTTTATTGTATTATTGGAGTGAGATCTCAAGGGAAAGAACTTGAAGAATGCAGCATGGCTCCTGTTTGCAGATCTTAAACATGAATCCTATTGAGTCATTATAAGATGAGTAAACTGATTATGCAAGTCATTGCCACAAATAACCAACATTTTATAATGAAATCAGATTTATTTTTGCATCTTTAGAAGTAGGCTATGCAAACATGTTAAAGGTAATAACTCTGCTATGCATAATTAAAAAGCTTATTAGGATTAAAAATTCAAGATTGCTATCTGGATTTTCCCTCTTTTTCTAAATAAGGTTAGAAATGAACTAAATGAGCTTCAGTTTTTCTATTCATGGCCTTTCGCTTGAAATGGACAGCTCCCTTGAAATAAATCAGAATTACAAGCAAGTCATACCATTGGAGAAATTGGCCCTCGGTTGTGAGCAAAATACATTGCAAGGTTTACAATATCAAATTAGCATGAAGCCCCAAATATTGTGGGCTTTGAAGCTTTTGTGTTGCTGGATCAGTCTGAAGAACTTCAGAAACCCAAAGGCCAAGATAATCAGACTGGTCCAGTCAACCAGATGTGAGTAGTAGAAGATAAGGTCTGATCAGAAGGTTTGCCTAAGTAACAAAAATCATCTGATCAAATAAGTTTCATCTAAATATTTTATGTACAGAAAAATAACCTTTTTGAAATTGATTATAGAAATCCAGAGCAAACGTCAGGAAAGAAAAAGAAGAAGTACCGCCAATCCAGCTTACAGTGGACTCTTGGAAACTGAGGTAGCCCAATATTTAAACATTTTCACTTTTGGTTTTATTTCTGGCCTGTGCAAATTGAAAGAGATTGCAAGTCAGAGGAAAGTGAGAAAGTCAGGATTGTACCTGGAACCACACAAGTATTATTTTTTAAATATCCTTGACTTATGACCATACTTGGGAGAAGAATATCAATTGCTAAGCAAGGCAGTTGTTAAATAAGTTGTACCCAATATTATGATTTTTACAAAATATAAAATTACATAATATTTTAAAAAGGGATAAATAATACATTATTCTTTCAAGAATGGGAATAAATGCAAAGAAAATCATGTATCAGGTTAATCCTTCAAGACCTAATACATCAGTTGAGAAAATGACAAAAAGAGGATAAATATTATTGATGAAATCAATAAGAATGTAGTAAGATTTTTTTTTTAAAAATACTAACTAATCTGAAGCAGTAGTATTATGGGCAATCAGACACAAGGTTTACCGCTACAATAAAAAAAGCTCATAGAAACAAAGAAAAATTAAAAAGAAAATATAGAAGGCATAGAAAAGAAAAAAGGAAAAGGATATATTAAGGAATATATGTGATTAATATTGTAGTGTACATATAATGAACTTGTCTGCGTGTTTGTGTGTGTGTGTGTGTGTGTGTATTTCTGATTTCATCACAGCAAGCATAAACAATTTTAGTAGCATCACCTCATATTTATAAAATCTTAAGAACCTTGTCTTTTCAGTCCTTATTAGCAAAAGTCTGTTGAGGGTTACTAGAGATAACAACATTTATTTTAGACCTGTTCAAATAAACCAGCTTTAACTCTAACCCATTTACTTTTAACAATATTGATATTTAGTCCCTTAAAATAATATTTTAAAACTTGATTTTTCTTTTTCTTTTGTTTTTCCTACTGACAAAATTCTTCAAAGCTTTTTTTTTTAAAAAAACCCTCTATTGTAAATCTAACATAGGAAGATTATTCAGTTCACTCTCTTTGTTTGATATAAATATATCCCTTTTAATTATTAAAATATTAGCTGGTTTCTTTTATAAGTCCAGCCTAGCATCTTTTTCTATATCATTCATGTAGCTTGTCATTTTTAAATCCACTTTAAATCTAATCACAATTTAGTCCTGTAAAACCTTTTCTTCTTCCACAACTTTTAAACACAGTCTATCTATAGAGGCAGACACTCTTAAAACTAATTTCAGGATGCATTGTTTAAAATAATTTTCAGTTTGTTGAATGTTAACATATTTTTTTCCATTCTATGTTAGTAAGTCCTATGTATGTGTTCTTCTCCTATAATCTTTAGTTTCTTCCATTTCCCTCTAGTGTCCAACCTTCCAAGTTCCTTCCTGTCATCATTTTTTAAAAATCAAATAATTTTATAATTTTATAAACACGAAGCCTTTATCATCCTTTTGATGTTTATTCCATAAGACAAAGTTTTTAAAACTGTATTTAAAAGCTTCTTTCATAAAGGATTGAAGGAAACTCACCTTGTGTTTTCACACTTGTCAATCCAAAGATTCCTAATAGCTAAAAAGCAGTTAACAAGCAATCTCCGAAAGTAATTAGTAAAAGAATTATGTGAGCTAAGTCTCCTTTCAAAGGTGACAACCACAGTTTGAGCGAGATGGCTATTCTCGCATCTTGCAGAGCTCTAATCCCATTGGAGATTGCTGAACATGCTGAAGAAGGTTTTTTTTCCCCTGGTAATTTCTGACTCAAAATGTTGACTCTTGTCAGGATCGTAACTTCAAAAGAACCCTTTTCTCCCCTGGTCCAGCTCCCTGAAAGACTGGGCATTTTCCAGATCAACAAGAATTTAAATCTCATTTATGGGCTGGACCTAAATACTTCTGATTGATGGTCCTAATTTGTTTTTTGAACCAAAAGCATGGCAAGCATCACCAAGTTTATGTTTTGTTTATACTGCTGGTTGAGATTTGAGTTGAACACCAGCTGGTCTTCATGAGTGTTGAAGGTATCACCTTCATGGTAGGTGATACCTACCTGCGAAACAGGGATGGTTTTGTTTTTCAAAAAAAGTAGAGATTTCGAAATGCATGATTTACATATTCTCTGCTCACAGTTCTGGTGCAAGGTTGGAGAAAGAATTGATGATATTTAAATTTGGAAACAATCTTATTTGCTTATTCCATTCTTTAACTTAAAAATACTTCCAGTTCAGTAAACTTATCTCAGTACAGTAGTAACAAATTTAACACAAAGGAAAAATGATAAGAAGTAGGGAGAAAATTGTTTTGAATTGTTCTTTTTCTCTGAATGTATTTATATCTAAAGTTGCAAGATGATTTCAAGGTTAGATTTATTTATTAAACTTTCTTGGCTAAGAAGCTTTGCTTTGTGTATCATTCTATCATTGGCTTCTAAATCATATCATTAGTTTCTAAATCAGGGATGATAAACTCACATCGTCATGGTGACCTCACATGACATATCGGGACTTTTTACCTCTGCTAAACTGGATGTGGGCATGGTCAGCATGTGGGCCGGGAGTTTGACAACCCTGTTCTAAATTAAGGATGATCTGGTATCTGAGAAAATGTTTTAGGTTNACAGGTTGCAACTATTTTATGTATGTTTAATAAACAGAAGAATAAAGCTGACTCTATCTGTTGCATTATCTTTTTGGCTAATTTAAGGCAAAGCAGGAAAGAAGTGGGACATAAATGTCCCCTCACTAATCCCCAAGAGAGAGAGATCTATAAAACTCATGAGGAAATGTTGTTGGCTACCAGAAGTGGCTTTAAATAAATTAGAGTCAGCTGTTTAGCACTTACTCAGTATCTTTGATTTATTTCTTTTTAGCAATACTGATAAAGTAATAGTGACATTCCAGGCATTTTGTAGCTATTTAACTTACAATTTGATCTTGTGGGCAATTCTTAATAGCTAATTGCTTAACTTGAAATTGCTTTTTTTCCTGTTCTTGCTCTATAATTGGAAAAAATTACTAGACCAGACTGTTAATATCAGTGATCCAACACCCATTGCGCAAAATGGCAAATTATTTCAACTGAACATAAAGCTTTAATTAATTACTCACTTAAGGAAATGAAAGAAGTAAAAATGTCACTACTTCTTCAGTTCCTATATCTCTTCCAAACAAACACTGAGTAAATACATCTGAAAAATAATGTCAAGAAGTAATTAGTAAGTCTCCAAACCAAAAGATGGGTATCAAAAATTTGAAAAATAAATAAATGATAAATAATGGAAAAAAGCAAGAATAAATTCAAAGATCCTTTATAAAAACACTATTGAAGGAGACCTTGAAAATTCAAAATATTAACTCTTGCTATGATCAACAATATTTTGGCTTGATAAAGTCAAAAGAATTAACACTTAGGTTAAGCAAAGAATCTAGAAGTATGCCAGTAGCAAAAATTAGGGCACTTCATTTTTCCAAAAACATACATAAAGATCTATAACATATTCAAAGTCTGTTTCTTCAAAAAAAATTAACATTTAGAAAAGACTGGCTTATCAACTCCACCCCCATTATCCTTTAGCCCTTTTATTTCCTCATCCCTTTTATAATGAAGATAAAATTAGACAGCACCCACTATTAGGAAATGAGAGGACTACATTATTTAAAAGATTTATACAATGGAGTCATTCCTAGAATAGGAAACAAAGTAAATGTTATGGTTTTAGATTCATTAGATTTCATTTCAGTTCCTGCAATTAGCACATGAGCAATTAGGCCATGAATGAATTTAAAGTCAGGCTAAATTTGTCAACTAATAGAACAAAAAAGATATATATTAAAATGTACATTTTATTGAAAGGGAAGCAAATGTTTTTGATTAGGATAAAAACAATACAGGAATCTATATACTTCTAAAACTCTCATTGTCATGATCTTTAACTGGGCAATATGATCCACTGTAGGGCAATAGTTTTTGAACCAAGGTGCCTCAAACAGGCTAACTTAAAGAATGTGTCCAAAATCTGGGACTCTGACTCTTGAGGGAATAAAATTTGGAGACATTTTCTGTCAAAGTATCTCTGGGGAAGTGCCAGAATGGGCAATATGACAAACATGTTATCATGATACCAGTCACACTCCTTTTGTGTATAGACCATCTTGTCTCTTCCCCAACTTCCATCCTGTGGATATTGATATTCTCAACTGAACTAAAGGTCCTACAGTGTCTCCTTATCTCAAGGAGAAAAAAGCCCCTGAGGGCCCATGAGTCATTCCCAAGAAATTTGACCCAGTTACTGCACAACCACAATATTGCTCACATGTTGATTCAAACTAATCGACTAAACTTTAAAAAAAATACAATACGTCACAAATATTCATTCTTTTTCACAAACATACATATATTAATGATGCTACATATTTAAGTTTTGGGTTAAATTCTTTAGAAGAAAACTACTTCGATTTTTCAGAAATCGATGCAAGAGCTGCCATTCATATAAATATGGACTTTTTCTTCTTTTTCAGCGGAAACGCCTTGCATCAAATTATTTGAACAACCCTTTTTTCCTCTCCACAAGAGGTAAGCTCTTCAAGTTATTGAATGGAAGATCAGCACGCCAAACACACGAATAACATAGTTCTTGTAAATTCCAGTGTCTCCTGCTTGTAACCCATGTACTGTTAGATTTCAGAAAGATTGAAATCTAGTAGAAACCACAAACTTGGGACAAGAGAAAATAGATTTGAAGGGCTTGTTATGAAATTTTACTTGGGAATATAGCTGCATTGCTGTATATCTGACACTCGATCCCTAAATGTGAAAATTTATATTATGGCAAAAGTTAGTAAACTTAAAAATGTTGTTTTTTTAAAAGAGCTGGTAGTACTTGTTTTATTCTAATACCATTTTTTGAATAAGTTTTGAAATTTCTTGTTAAGAAGTATATATTATAGATATCATACCATTAGTAATACCTGGCTGTATTGCAATTATACTATAAACTGTAATTTTGGCTTCTAGTAGAAAGTTATGAAATTATTTAGCAAGAGCAAAAAAGACAAACCCACAAATTTAGAAAGAAAACAGAACCCTAGCTCAGGTAATCCTTGCTTAGTGACCACAATTGGGATGCTCAACTTGGTTATTTAGTGAAATAGTCGCTAAATGAACCCACAACTGTGCTTACAGTCTCCCTGCAATTTTGCTTACCTATGAAGATTTGCTTAAATGTGAGGATTGGTCACCAAGTTTGTTTTTTCATCACTATCCTGACTTTGAACTGTTGCTAAATGAGGCAGTTGCTAAAGTCTGTATTAAAGACTGTATCACAAACACACAATTGTTAGTTTTTTTGTTACCATCAAATCTTCAATTCTTTGTTGTTACCTTCAGTTTTTTGAAGGTATAACTTTGGTGTTATTCAAGTGGAACTAATCTTGTGCCTAACATGGACAAATGCTTCCAGAATGGGGTGCTTATTCCTCTAGTATTTCAGGAGATTTTATATATCTTACTTTATATATTGCCACATTTCTCATTTCTTCTACTAAACTTTTTGAGAAAAGACATTGATCTCTGAGCTTGCAGGCTAATTCTGCCCACTTCCAGCAATTCAATTCTGGTTGGCTCAAGGTTTGACTCAGCCTTCCATCCTTCCGAGGTCGGTAAAATGAAGATCCAGATTGTTAGGGGCAATATGCTGACTCTATAAACCACTTAGAGAGGACTGCAAAGCACTGTGAAACAGTATATAAGTCTTCAGTGCTGTTGCTATTGCTATCTTTCATAACCCTAGCTGATCAACCTATACCTGTTATTTTTATGGATGGTTACTGAGTATTTGAGCAATTCATTAAGCAATTGCCATGGTTCCAAAATAGGAATCATACAAAAATGGAGATTGTACATCAGTGTTTTTCATGCTGATTGAGGAATTCTGGAAGTTGACGTCCACACATCTTAAAGTTGCTAAGTTGGAAAAACACCCTTATGTACGGAAAAATGAAAATCAAAGAAATTGCAAGTTGAGTTGATTGTAAATATCTTTGTATCGATTGCAACTTTGTATAATACATTTGGACCATCATTTAACTGCCACCCATTAAGCTGCAAATCTAACCTCACTTCTACTAACCTGTCTTTGCCCTTCCTCACAATGCCAGCCAATGAGGATCCATGTTGGAAGGTATGCTTTTGTCCATTACTACAAACTGTTTCAATCATAGCATGTTTTTCTGCAAAGAGTAATTTATATGTGAGTCCTGCAACATACTTTCCTTGCTGCTATGATCCACACCTTCCATTGATTCAAGAGCCACCTGGGCTTTTCGCAGCATCATGACCTGGGAAAAGCTTCATAAAATGGACAGGACCAAGGGCTACATTAGATTGGATTCCTCCTCCTCTGGGGAATTCTGGGAGTTGAAGTTCACACATCTGAAAGTTGCAAAAATTGAAAAACACTATTATAGATCTTGGATTTTCCAGAATTTAGTCACTACTTCAGCAATGGCAGATGAAGGGCAGCGTCTGAAGTTGGATTGCAAGAGGTTGTGTTACTGTTTCAGGAAGACAGAGGTGGTTTATTCAGTCTTATTTGGATGTTCCGTGTAACTGATGTTTTTAGTGTGAATCACAACTTGCCTAAATCTAAAACAAAACAGTAAATTCATAAAATCTTTTCTATAATAAAAAACATGCTTATCTTTCTATAAAAACCAGAAGCCAAATTAGTCTCATTTCAATCAGTCAATAAGTCACATTTATTCTGAACTGCAAAATATATGAATTCAAAAGTTAATAGACTTTTAATTCTCCTAGTAGTAATTATTTGTTGCCGGTAGATTAGCAAAGCAATTTAATTTGACACACTATTTTGAGATACTGTGGTTATTTTTTCAGCATTTATATTTCAGGCTTCAATCTCCAAAAAGCTCCCTTAGTAGCTTGCAAAGATAAATAAGAAGACATTTGCTATTCCCGGCCTTACAATTACACTTTTCTTCTGATATTTTGTTGTAAGTGCATCCATGAAATAGGAGTTTAATTCAGTTTGGTCGGCCTTGAAGCTTCACTCCTTTTCCCTGGATGACTGTTAGGAGAAAGAAAGATCAACACTGTCCATTATCTTTATGTACATATAAGACTCTGGATAATTTGATGTTGCTTGCAGACTTTTGTATCTTGTCCTGTTTAATTTGGGCACATAGGTTTTTAACTGTATTTTTAAATTATATATTTAAAATACTGCAATTGCCCGGTGTATTTTCAGAGTCAAACAGCCTTGAAAATCAAATAAATGAATGAATGAATGAATGAATGAATGAATGAATGAATGAATGAATGAATAAATATATCTTTAATCAAACTGTAATGCTGCAGCCTTTCCATTTTTTTCAGTTCCTTTATCATTCTGAGAAACAAAGATTTTTTAAAAAGAAAATTCTTTAAAGTTCTCATTTTGAGACAGATGATTAATATTCTATATATATTAGGACAATGCAACAGAGGCAATTCTATTTTTGATTAATTTCATCACAATTCCAAGTGTGTAATTTCTATCTTTCAAAGCTGTTGTGTACTAAATTGGCATTTTCATTGCATTGTCAATCAGGACCACCAGATTCCTTCCTTGATTAAAGCATCTGAGAGATACAGGCATTTGCAGAGTATGTTGCCATGAACAAATCACACTTCTTTGAACCATTAAAGCAGCTATGTTACTGGGAACCTTCAGTGTACATAGCTGACCCCCAAATTTCTTTTGTTAAGTGAGTTTTGCCCCATTTTACTAACTTTCTTGCTGTACTTATTAAGTGAAACTGGCTTCCCCAGACTTGTAGGTCTTCAAGGGAGCCACCTGTAGTGGCTTTCACTCCCTGTTCCTCAGAATAATGAACCTGCCTCGAGACATTCATATTTAAGTTGCAAGGCATAGTGATAATTAGCGATCTTTGATGTGATCCTTGGAGGAAAGCTTGTGAATAAACAAGTACTGATAAAGGATAATATTTGTAGCTCAGGATTGACATGAGAGGTTCTTGTGCTCTCTGAGCTAGGTTGTTTTCTTGCAGTTACTCAAACTAGATAACATCATCAGTGCTAGCAGTAACATCTGCAAGAAAACAATCCAGCTCAGAGAGCACCAAGGACCCCTCATGAATAAACAATCGTACCGGTGAAATGTTGAGGGATATGGTGGCCTAATTAATGCTTGTTTAGTAAAATGCAGGCCCTAAAAAAAACTATTTCTGTTTTTGAGGAACTGCTTCAACTCTACCCTTGCCATGTTTCAGAATGAGGTCAGCCATGAGGAATACTGTTCAGCATGCAAGCATGGTGCCAACTTACAACCTTGTGGAACATGCTCCAGGGCCTATCACCTCAGCTGCTTGGATCCTCCCTTGAAGAGCGTTCCTAAAGGAGCATGGGTCTGTCCCAAGTGCCAAGAAAAGGTAAGCTACTTGGCACTGCAGGTACAAAACAAAGAATCTCTGAGATGTGAACTCTATTTAATTTTGATAAGATAGAGTTGTATGATATATTCATCTTTTCCACAACAACTTTCTTTCTCATTTGAGGATAAATTATGACCTCAATAGCCATGCTCCCATTATAAGATTCCTATGAAGACTGGTGTTTCATATCTTCAGTTGAAACAGAATTTGGAGTTGAAAACAGCTGTTTAGCCACCAGATTGCCAATATGATCAGAAAATCCCATTCCAAAATCCAAAAGGCAACTGCTACTTGCTCGAAAAAAGGAAGTCAGCCTCAAAAATGGGATGTTGCCACTTAGAACCAATGAAGATTTAAAACTTTTTGCACATTATAATTTGCAAAATATTTTCCATATCTTGTTCATTCTATCAACTGTTGTGCAAAATAAATAATAACTTTTCTTCTTTCTACGGATGGGCATAAACATTTGTTTCTGAAGTATGCCTGCTTTTTCTTTTCAGAAATTTTTTAGGATTTATTTACTCTAGAATTATTGTCATACCGAATGTAAAAAACAAAGTATTGTGTAATAGAAAAGATTAAATAGAAAAGAAATGGAGAAATTTCTTCCTCCAAGAAATTCTAGATTGTTCTTCTGTGGGAAAACATCTTTAGTACAGCAATTTACAAAATCTGGTACTTACCAAAATCCTTTTCAAATGCATATTTTTAAAAAGACGTTTCAATTGCATCATTACATCCACTGTCTTGATTTTTTGGGCAGCTAGTCCCATGTCCATTTCAGATATGATTATTATATAATAAGGCCTCTCTCTGTCAAGATATGGCCAGTTCCTAAATATAACAAATAAATCAAGACAGACCTGCAGAATGTTTGCCACAATCAAAGTAGTGAAAAAAAGAATCTCCCTTATTTATTTGCTTATTTAATATATTGGTAGATTATTTTAAAGTATAGAACAAAACTTGAAAATTATATATTCAAGTTGAAAAATGGAAAAAAAATAACAGACAGATAACAGTAACAGATAATCAGAGTTGGAAGGGGCCTTGTAGGTCATCTAGTCCAACACCCTGCCCAAGCGGGAGACCCTACACCATTACTGACAAATGGCAGTCCAATCTCTTCTTGAAAGTCTCAAGTGATGGCACTCCCACAACTTCCGAGGGCAACTACTGTTCATTGGTTGATTGTTCTCACTGTCAGAAAGATTCTCCTTATTTCCAGGTTGAATCTCTCCTTGGTCAGTTTCACCATTGTTCCTTGTCTGACCTTCAGGTGCTTTGGAAATCGCTTGACTCCCTCCCTGTCTGTGGCAGCCCCTCAAATATTGGAAGACTGTTATCATGGTCTCCCCTAGTCCTTCTCTTCCCTAGAGTAGCCAACCCAATTCCTGTAACCGTTCTTCCTATGCCTTTGTCTCCAGTCTCCTAACCATCTGGTTGCTCTTCTCTGTACTTTTTCTAGAGTCTCCACTCATCTTTTTTATAATGCAGTGACCAAAACTGGATGTGGTCTTACTAAGGCTTTTATAGGTGGTAATTAGTACCTGTCCTTGATCTTGATTGTATCCTCTGTTTAATACAACTTAGGATTGCATTAGCTTTTTTTGGCAGCTGCTGCACCACTGTGGCTCCTTTTTAGCTGGTTGTCCATTAAGACTCACAGTTACTGCTATTGAGCCTGTTCACCCAGTCTATATGTGTACTTTTGGTTTTTCTTGCCTAAGTGTAGGACTTATTTTTCTCTGCATTGAATTTTATTTTGCTAGATACAGCCCAGAGTTCTAGTCCTGTCGATCCATCTGGATCTTGAGCCTAACACTTCTTGGGTGTTAGCTATTCTGCCAGCTTAGTATCATCTGCAAATTTGGTAAGTTTCCCCTTCTATTCCCTCATCTAAGTCGTTAATGAAGATATTGAGGAGTCCTGGCCTAAAGACGAAACCTGTGGCCCCCCACTGCTTACTTCCCTCCATGTAGACTTAGACCCATTAAGGACTCCTCCTTGAGTAGGTTTGTCAGCCAGTTGCGAGTCCATCTAGGATGGTGCTATCTATTCCACTTTTTTCTAGCTTACTAAGAAGTAGGTTGTGGTCTACTTTATCGAATGCCTTGCTGAAATCTGAATATATTATGTCAACAGCATTTTGCTGGTCTACTAATTTAGTTACTTACTGTGTTGAAGAATGAAATAAGATTGTTTGGCGTGATCTGTTTTTAACAACCCGTGCTGACTACTAGTTATTACTTTACTTGTTTCTAGATTGTGGCAGATCTGTTTTTTTATTATCTTTTCCAGTATCTTCCTGCGTATTGACGTTAGGCTGATTGGTTTCCTGGGTCTGTTCTTTTTTTCCTTTTTTGAAGATGGAACCCCATCAGCTCTTTTCCAGTCCTCTGGTAGTTCCCTGGTGCTCCAGGATTTTTGAAAGATATGGTGCAGTGGTTCTGAAATGACTTCTGCCAGCTCTTTAAAACTCTGGGATGTAATCCATCAGGCCCCAGTGATTTGTTTTCATTAAGATCAGACAGGTGTTCTCTTACTATTTTTTTGATTATTTTAACTTTTATTCTGGTCTGTCTTTTACAGTTATGTTTTTGGTGGGTTGAGCTACAGTTTCTTCTTGCGTGAAGACGGAGGCAAAGAATGAGTTAAGCAGTTCTGCTTTCTCTCTGTTGCCTTTACTTCCTTGCCATCTTCTCTCTTTAGTGGACCGGTTCTCCTTGATTTTTTTCTTGTTATTTATATGTTGGAAGAAACTTTTTTTTATTATCTTTGACTTTTGTTGCAAGTCTTTGTTCATTCTGAGCATTGTTCCTTCTGAGCAGGATATTTGCTATCCTGACTTCGTCTTTGCAGATGCTGGCTATCTGCTGATATTCTGCCTTAGTTGTGTGTCCTTCTTTCCATTTTTTGAACTTGTCCTTTTTTCTTTCCAATTTGCCAGAGAGATCTCTTGTGCAGCCATGCTGGTTTCTTCTATGGATTTCTATGTTTTTCTTTCTCAGTGGTATTGCGCTGGTCTGGGCTTCTATGATCATAATTTTTAGAGTTTCCAAGATTCTTGAGTTGTTTTCGCCCCTTTAGGATTTTCATCCATGGAATCTTTCCCAAGTTCTCTCTGAGTTTATTGAAATCAGCTCTTTTAAAATGCAAGATACAGCATTCCTGCAGAGAAATCTTAGATCTTAAACACTTTTAGCAGGTATTTAAAAGATATACAGTAATTGTGAATCCCTCACCGATCTTAAGACAGGGGACATCTCCAAGTGTAGGAGTATTACATATATTGTGTTATATTCAATATACATATGAAATGAGAGAAATGGGTGGCTACACAAATTTACCAAATAAATAAATAATAAATATTCTCTTATACCTTTCTTGAATTATAAAAATTTAAGTTTTCCCCATGGAGAATCCAGGTACTCCCCAACTTACAACCGATCACTTCGTGACTATTCAAAATTCCAATGGGTTTACTTCGGGGGTACTTATGATCCACATTTGACGTTCCAACAGTTTCCCATTCTATGGTCAAATGACAGCACTTCAGGCATTTAGCAACTGAGATGCATTTATGGACATTTGCAACATCCTACAACATGACATTACTATATTTTATGACAGTTTTGCAAAAAAAAAACCCTCCAAAACCCAGCATTGCTTCCATTTTGAGGCAAAATCACATCCATAGTAAACCCCTGGTTCTCATAATAATTGTACTGTTCACTTAACAACTGCCACAAAAGGTGATAAAGTTGAGTTGGTCACATGACATAACTTTGGGACTTCCTGTGTAGGAAATAAAATTTGCATGAGAGATTCCAACTGTTTTTTAGGCTCTCTTGCTTCTCACAGGGATAACCGAGGAGAGATTATCATTCCCAGATTTACTTTTTTATTTATTTATTTTATTTGGCAGTCGCTTACAGGATAATAGGAATAAGTATAAACATGAATAAGAATACAGGAAACAGGTCTGAATACATGGGGACAATAGGATACGGACAGTAGGCATGATTGTGCATGTATGCACGCTCCTTACAGATCTCTTAGGAAGCAGATTTTATTGAAGCAGATTTGCTCTTGAGACAAGGCAAAAGATACCTTTAGTGGGTATGATAATGACAAAGTATTTCATTGTCAACATAGGCATGTTAAATGTCTTTACGCAGTTTGGGCACTGCATATATGGTGGCTGGCAACCAGTTTGAGTGGCTTGCTAGATGGATAAAACAGGATATTTTCCTATTCTCCATAATAAAAGAGGAAAAGAGAGTTTTTACATTTTTTCCATAAGATCTCCCATGAATTCTTATTTTGCAAACCACTTGAGCCAGTGTTGTGTACCTGTTGGGTATTTCTGACATGACCAACTTTTGATTAAGAAAACTGAGGGGAGGAGATGATGAGGTGCTCACAAATATTGTGTCCTAGCTGTGTCCTTGAATTGCTGAAAGCTGTTATTATCTGAAACCTGTAGGTGTTAAAGAAAGATGACAATGTCCCCTGGTCTGGAACTCTGGCTGTGGTGCAATCATATGTTACTCATAAAACAGGTATGTGCTGAAGTGATTGATTATTAGATAGAGTTTCTCAAATGTCAGCAGCTTGAAAATTGAAGTCACCCCAAGGGTGGATTGCAAGCTACTCTGAAGGCACGTGCCCATCTAAATGTAACAGGAATGGTCAGATGAGAACTTTTATCCAACAGCTGTTCTTAATACAATTTACACTGGAGACAAAACTATTTTGAGAGAGAGAGAGAGACAGAGACAGACAGACAGACAGACAGACAGACAGACAGACAATGAATTCAGATGTCTTCCTAACGTATTTATTTGAAAACATGTTTTGCTTGTTTTNGACAGACAGACAGACAGACAGACAGACAGACAGACAATGAATTCAGATGTCTTCCTAACGTATTTATTTGAAAACATGTTTTGCTTGTTTTTACCTTCTCACGTCTTTTGTCTCACTTTCTAGACTTTTTTAGATGTTGCCCTTTAGAATCCTAAAAGGTGACAGTATATAAATGTATAGACCAGGGGTGTCAAACTCATAGCTTTTGGGCCAGATGCATCACGCACTAGCCACACCCATGTGCAGTTTAGCGAAGGGAAAAAGTCATGTCACGATGCTGTGATGATGCGAGTTTGACACCCTGGTATAGATCAATCAGTCAGTGGCCTGAAATTGGGAAATCTCTTTGCCAATTATGGAATGGAATATTATACAGTACAAGTGGTCCTCGCTTCAGAACTACTCCATTTATTGATCATTCAAAATTAGGATGATGCTGAAAAGTTGATTGATGATCGACCTTTGAACATGGGACTGTTGCAGCATCCCTGTGGTTGTATGATTGTGATTCAGGCTCTTGGCAACTGGCACACATTTGTGATGGTTGCAGCATCCCAGTCACATGATCAACATCTGCAAGCTTTCCAGCTGGCTTCTGATAAGAAAAGTGATGCTGCACATGATGCCTGTGGGTGAATTGTGATTAACAATCTTGGCAGAACTAAAGATTATTAGCCATGTGGTACAGTGGTTAGAATACAGTACTGCAGGCTACTTCTGTTGACTGCCGGCTGCCTGCAAAATGGCAGTTTGAATCTCACTAGGCTCAAGGTTGACTCAGCCTTCCATCCTTCCAGGGTCAGTAAAATGAGGACCCAGATTGTTGGGGACAATTGGCTGACTCTGTAAACTGCTTAGAGAGAGCTGTAAAGCACTGTGAAGTAGTATATAAGTCTAAGTGCTATACTACTGTGATTTGGGCTTGGTGCTATGATATTTCACTTAATGACCATGCCGCTTACTGACAATATCCCCAGTCCTAACTGCAGCTGGAAAGTGAGGACTTCTTTGTATTCTCTTGTTGATCTCATTGCAGCCGCTAAATTGTATGAGAAAAAAATGTGAATTAATTGAAGGATTTGAGTCTTGTTTATATAGACTCTTATACACTGCCCAAAAAAATAAAGGGAACATTTAAACAACACAATGTAACTCCAAATCAATCACACTTCTGTGAAATCAAACTGTCCACTTAGGTAGCAACACTGCATTTGAAATCAATTTCACACGCTGTTGTATAAATGGAATAGACAACAGGTGGAAAGCATCGGACATTAGGAAGACATCCCAATAAAGAAGTGGGTCTGCAGGTGGTGACCATAGACCACTTCTCAGTTCCTATGCTTTCTGGCTGATGGTTTGGTCACTTTTGAATGCTGGCGGTGTTCTTTCACTCTAAGGAGGTAGCATGAGACGGAGTCTGCAACCCACACAAGGGCTCAGGTAGTGCAGCTCATCCAGATGGCACATCAATGCGAGCTGTGGCAAGAAGGTTGCTGTGTCTGTCAGCGTAGTGTCCAGAGCATGAAGGCACTACCAGGAGACAGGCCAGTACATCAGGAGAGGTGGAGGAGGTCGTAGGAGGGCACAACCAGCATCAGAACCGCTATCTCCTCCTTTGGTGCAAGGAGGGACAGGAGGAGCACTGCCAGAGCCCTGCAGAAGATGACTCGCGGAGGCAGGCGCCAGAGATGTGCATGTAGGCTGCTACAAATGTGGCTGCGAGTGGCTCCAGTGAAAGCAGACTCCATGAGGGGCCGACAGTCCCACAGGTGGGGGTGGTGTGTGCGTAGTACAGCACAACACGTACTATGTAGGACATTTGGCGTTTGCAGAGAACACCAAGATTGGCAAATTCGCCATTGGCGCCCTGTCTCTTCACAGATGAAAGCAGGTCCACACTGAGCACATGTAACAGACGTGACAGAGTCTGGAGACGCCGTGGAGAACGTTCTGCTGCCTGCAACATCCTCCAGCATGACCGGTTTGGCAGCTGGGGTCAGTAATGGTGTGGGGTGGCATTTCTTCAGGGGCCACAAGCCCTCCCTGTGCTCTTCAGAGGTAGACTGACTGCCATTAGGTACCAAGATGAGATCCTCAGTCCCTTGTGAGACCATACGCTGGTGCGGTTGGCCCTGGGTTCCTCCTAATGCGAGACAATGCTAGACCTCATGTGGCTGGAGGGTGTCAGCAGTTCCTGCAAGACAAAGGCATTGATGCTATGGATTGGCCCCCGCCGTTTCCAGACCTGAATCCAATTGAGTACATCTGGAACATCATGTCTCACTCCATCCACCAACGCCATGTTGCACCACAGACCTGTCCAGGAGTTGGGGGATGCTTTAGTTCAGGATGTGGAGGAGATCCCTCAGGAGACTATTCCGCCACCTCATCAGGAGCAAGGACCAGGCGTTGTAGAGGAGGTCATACAGACACGTGAGGCCACGCACATCAAAGTTGGATCATTCGCTGTAGGTGTTTTTTTCCACTTTATTTTGAGTGTAACTCCAAATCCAGGGCTCCATGGGTTGCGAATTTATTTTCCATTGAATAATTTTGTGTGATTTTGTTGTCAGCACATTCAACTATGTAATGAACAAAGTATTTCATAAGAATATTTCATTCATTCAGATCTAGGATGTCTTATTTTTGTGTTCCCTTTATTTTTTTGAGCAGTGTATATCTGGAGTATATTGTCTGGATCATGTCTGCATGCAAAGGGGGCACTGGATTGAGATTGGTGCTGACATTTGCTTGTTCCTGTCATATTGTTGGGCTTCCAGCCATATTGAAAAGCTGAGCAAATTGACACAAATAAAATATTAAAAAGTTATGATATTTATGTAGTTACTTAGCAAGCACAACTAAATTATATTAAAGTAACCAAAATATCTTTACAATCCCCAAGGCAAGTTACAACTTTTGAGCGCCCCTGATGTATGGAAATTGAAAGTTGAAAAATTTGACACACCCTAAATAACAATTAGCTTCTCGCCATATTGAAAAGTTGAGCAGATTGACACTGTATAAGTAATTAGCTGAGCTTCTTTACCTGTGGTAGAATCATTTCTCTTTGGGCAGAACTCCAGCCTCGTCCCTTCTCCAGAACAACACTCATTCTTCTCTGGGACAATTTTGGAGGATGGAGCTACTCTTCTATCTTGGCTGGCTGGCCCATTGAAGATAGTCTTTGTCTAATATACAAAAACTATGTCAGGTAGGAAAAGCTGCCAGCCATGTGACATGGCCTCTAGTGAAGGAAGATCTTGTTGAAGTGGGGAAGGCCATTGCCTCTTCTGCATCACCCCTAGTTGCTGCCCCAAGGACCTGTCCAGTTCTTTCCAGATGCATTTGGCTTATGTGCTGTGTTTGGTAGAAAGTGTCATTGTCTTCATTGCTTCTGTTTGTGTCTTTTTCAGTCAAAGAAGAAGAGAAGAGGAGGCTATTAAAGAGGAGCAGTGAATTAAGAGGAGAACACAGACAGCTGGAGGAAAAAGAATGCTTTCTTAATAATGCAGTGAAGGTATAATTCCCAGCTTGTTTCTTATCTCAAGGCCCACAGGAGACAAAGAGACAAATGGGAAGGTTTTTCAGAATTTCAGGCGAGCTAGAGGATGGTAGCCAAAGACAGTGCTCCTTCAAGAGCAATTTTAAGAAAACAAGACTTTGCAAGACATTATAGTTAATTGTCCTTTAAAGCCCCTTTATGTCATTATTAGGAGTTTCATTTTCTTCCTGACTTCTTTACAGCTTCTCCTCATCATTCAAAGCATGATCCCTGTAACAATATTTCACTTGTCTGAATCTAAGAAGATGCCAATCATTAGAGCAAATGCTGCATTGCTAGCAGGTTAAAAAAAAAGAGACTTTTTGCCAGTCATGCTGGTAATTCCACCAACAGGCCATTGTACTTGGCTGTAAAATACTTCTTTAAAACACATACACATTTCCGTTTTCTAACCTTAAAGTTCTGGCTTCTTCTTGGTCTGTCTACTAAGCAGATTATACTATGTATACCTCCATTTACAGCGGTTTCTTTAGCAATGGTTCAGAGTTAAAATGACACTGGAAAAAGGTGTTTTATGGCTAGTCCTCCCCCTTGTAATCATCCCAACATCACCACGGTCACTTGATCAAAATTTGGGCACGTGGCAATGGGCATGTTTTTGGATAGTTGCTGCATCCCAGGCTAATCATGTGATTACCATTTCTAACCTTCCCAGCTAGATTTTAACAAGGAAAATATGATGTTTTTGTTGTTGTTATGTCTCCGGGGCTGTCACATAATGAATATATGGTAGAATTTTTGGGAGGGAGAAAGGTGGTAGTTTGCGGTTTGTGTTAGGGGGTTGGCTAGCTGCAGGTCCATCTTCAGTGTCATGGGTTGGGGCTTACATGTGACTTCCCTGGGAACGGAGACTTTTGGGCTTGAAGGTTCAAGAGAATTGGTTGGTAGGAATCAGGTTGGGAAGACAAAGAAGCTGGGCTAGTGCCCCTGTGGAATATCTCAGCTCTCTCATGGGCAGTTTTCTTTAATCTCTGCTGAGTAACTGGAGTAGGAAGTGAACTGGGCACTGGACATTCCTGCCCTTGAGTAGCCTCCCTGTGATGGCCAATCTAAGGAGGCTCTCAGAAAGATACCAGAAATGATACCTGGAGTGTTAGATAAAGAAAGTGAAAAAGAAATCTGACTAAACATGTCACTATAGTGATCAGGGAATCAAAGCATTGTTGCCGCTTCTTTTCTATTTTATATATATTGGAAGACTGTTGTTCAGTGGTCTTGTTCAGAGTTACAAACTCATTGCTGCGCTGAGATAATCTTGTAATCTTCTGCCTGGTCTTTGTGACCAGATTTATTTATTTATTAAATTTATATGTCACCCATCTCTCTTAAGACGACTCTGTGCACAGAGTCGCTCAAATTTGTTGTAATCTTGCCTCTTCATGGACAAGTTGATCAGAGCATTGTCATGAGCTGTTATCTGGCAGCCCTTTTAGCCTGTGATCTCCAGAAGTGGATGACAGGTGTCTTTGTTATCTTCTGTCACTTACTGTTTGCACTCCTGCCAATTCCAACTAGTGTAGAAAACAGGTGAAATTGTCAATGCCAAGTCTGAAATTGTGGGAGGGAGGAATCATCTGCAGCTTGAAAAAAGTTTCACCCCCTTTTGAAACAACATCCCTAGAACCAAGAATCTTGGAAATTATTGGCTGGTCTCTAGCTTCTCTTAGCTTGTTGATGAGATAAAAGGTGATCATCTTCTCAGTATCCGACAAGCAGCAGGACCCTTTTTAATCTGAATTCAAATCCAGGTGCAGACTGGAGATTGTGCTGATTATTCTCCTGGATGATCTGGGTTAAACCCTGGATGGAATATGCCCTGTTCCTGATCTAATTGGATCTCTCAGCCACATTTCCTATCACCAGCCATGATATTTTGTTGGACAGCCTGGTGGTATTGAGGATAGGAAACAATATTTTGTGGTGGTTCTGCTTCTTCTTCAATGTATGGCTTTAATCTACTGTAGTAGTTGACTGCAATATGTGGGGCACTGCAGGGTTCTTAACATTTTTATGAAGCTGTTAAGAAAGCTCATTTGATGGGTTTGGTAATGAGCATCATTGGTGTGCTGATGATACTCAGTTATACATTGAAATCTGGGCTGTGGGAGGACCTGTTTCAAAGTTCTTTCATGGTATTGAAACCAGGATCTGGATGGGAGATAATACACTGAATTGAACTCTGGTAAGTCAGAGTTGCAGCTGATGCATCAGAGTTCCCTGTCACCACTAGACTTGTTCCTTGGCAAGGAATCCCTACCCATCAGAGGGCACCTTCTGCACTCATGACTCCTGCTTAAACAGCAGATGAAAGTTGTGGTCAGAGGGACCCATGGCTAGCTTCCACTGGTGATTTAGTTGTGATCTTACCTGATGTGGTAGAACCTGACTACAGTCATTCATGTCCTCATTACCACCTTGGTAGCATGCACTGCTTGATGCTGCCTTTAAAGAGCACTCAAAAACTTCACTTGTCCAAAATGCAACCCATGTGCTTTTCAGCTCCTGGCACTGGAAGCATATAATACTGGTTTTGTAGACTCCACTCTGGCTGCAGATCCATTACCCGGTATAATTTAAAGTACTGTTTTTGGCCTATAACACTTTTTATAGACTGGCACCCAGATACCTGCAGATCTCCACCAGAACTAGAATAACCAGAAGAAAACTGCTGCAAATCCCACATTTTTGAGAAGTTAAGACTGGTGGTGGCTGAAGTGAGAAGGTACTGCTTTTCTTTGGCAGTGCCAGCACTGTGGAACTATTTCTGGTAGAGACAGGTTGTCTCTTTCCCTGCTGACCTCCTGAAATGGTTGAAATTTCACAGGAGGTTTACCTGTACCACAAACTTTTCTTTTTCCATTTGATTGCTTTATTTTTGTGTAGGTTTCTTTGTTACATTTTAGTTTGTGTTTGTTTTGTCATTGTGACATTTTGATTTTTGTATATTTCATGTGAGCCTCCAAGAGCAATAGGAATGTCTTTAATAAAAAATATAATAAAATAATATACATGATTTTTGACTTTTCATTTTTAGAATCCCAGCAGTTGTCCCATTCAAATAATAACCAGAGCGGGCTGTGCTCATTTATTTATTTGTAGAATTTCTATCCTGTCTTTTTTCATGAGGAAATCAGTCAAAGTTAGGTAAAGGTGATCTTACGTTACTCCAGAGTGAAACTGGTTTGGAAAACAATCTCTGTATTAAATTATGTCGGTATGCCACCAAGAAGAAATAGGAAAGGGAGGGAAAATCTGTTTTTAAGTGCCCTGACTAATATTCTAGCCATAAGGATATCGCAGGGCAACTATCTTAGTTCCAAGTCCTCCATGGCGTCCATTTGCTGAGGGATGCTGTGATAGTTTCTTGTGGATGATTCCTTACTCTTGTCTTTCCATTTCTAATTTGACAGAAATGCCTAGAGATCAAAAACAGCCTGTTGGCCCAGCAGAAAGGGGTTCAATCATCGCTGGAACACCTCAAAACTCTCATTAGACTGATACAGAATGAGCAGATGCTTCAGGTTACCATGACAACAACCACCACCTCCTCCTCTTCCCTGCTGACTGTCCCCTGGACCAAACCATCCTCTGCCTCGGCTGCCGCTGCTCCCCAACCCTTGCAGTCGACACAGGGCAACAACTGACAGGGGGGCTGCCCTCCTCTCACCCCCCCATTGGTGGGTTTCCCCCCCACAAAAAAAACCACACTTTTCTTCAGAAGAGAAACCAATCCAGCCAGCAAGAACGCTTTAAGTGCATGCAGGCCTACCGAGAGAAAAGATGCATCCAGAAAAATAAAAACCTGGGAAAACAAGAAAGTGACATTGGTCTTCTTCCATGTACTGAAAGTTGTGCGGGGGAAAAAAATAGTAATAACAATCCCACCATTGAGGTCCCCCCCCCCCATTGGCAGCTCAATGTCATTATTTCCTNCCCCCCCCCCCATTGGCAGCTCAATGTCATTATTTCCTCCTTTTTTTTTCATTGCTGGGAATCTCAGTGCTTACAAACCTCCCTTCCCTTCGTTTGGTTGCTTTGGCCTTAATGTAATTAATGCAGAAAAGGATGCCGCGTGGCTGGAAGACGGGCAGCCTGGAGAGGCGGAAAGGGCCTGCTAGAAGATGCAGAGAGGTGCAAAGAAGCTGCTCTTTGGGAAGAGAAAATACCGTAGGTTGAAAAGCAAACCATTAGTGCGCCCTATAGGGTAGATAGATAGTAGATACAGGCACCGAGAATGAAAAATGGTGACTTTTTCTTAAAAAAAAAAAACTAGCATAGATTCCTGATTTTTTTTTTTAATTAAAAAAAGGGATCAAGTGTCGTCTTCATTCAGGGCTATAGAGAAGAGTTACATTTGTGGACACTTTCAGAGCCTTCAAAATCAAATTTTTTTTTTCAGTATTATAATTGCAGATATTTAAATAAAAATGTATGAAATTTTACCATTTCTAGTGAAATATTGAAGTATTTTCATGCTGAGGCTTCTGTATATGCGTTCTGAAGTATTGAAAGAGTTAATGCCTGTATAAAACCCTTCATTTCAGCGGCTCCTCTTAACTTATTTTGCTATTAATGTATTTTTCTCATTGGGGATGGTTTTTTTGGGGGGGAGGGTTCTGCTGTTGTTCGAGGTTTAACAATGATAGTAGTGAAAAAAATATTTTAATCAGTTGGATCTTTTTAGTTGGGGGGTCTTTTCAGGGCTGTCTATAGTTAGGGTTGAAAAAGGCAAGATGGCAGCTGGGACAATGCAATCAGAGCTCATCTGTTTCGTATTGATTGCACTTCATGGCTGCCATTTTGATTTTTTTTTTTACCTCATCCTGCAGCACATGGCTGGTTTTGAACCCTTCCGTCCTTCCTTTCTTTTTTCTTTTTTTGAAGGAAGAAAGCAAATAATATTTATTATTGCTTCTTTTTATTTTATCAAAACAGTACAAATGATATGCCAAAAAACTTAACTCTTTTGTACTGCATTTTTATTGTAAAATAGGAAATGTGGGAAAATGTTGGATTTTTTTTTTTTCCCTTACTTTGTGGAACTACCTGCTAAAATTTACAAGAAAGGAAATAAACTGCCTCAAGTGGTCATTTCTTTTATTGGATATATCAGGAGTTTGGGGGTGGGAGTATCTGATTGTGAAAACTTTTTTTAAAAACCTTTTTATAATTTTGTTAAATTTGAGCACGTGTAAAACATTAGCTTTAGCTTGAGAAGATGCTAGAAAATTGCTTATATTTCATTTGACTTTTCACTAGCTAGTCTTCCTGAAGCAACCAAGCTCAGGCTGGGCCCAGTATAGGTCAGATAGCCTATGCTAGCGCTTTGAGGCTTAACCTCTCAAGTTTTTGATGTGCAAATGAGTTTCTGGTCAGTGTGGCTTTCCCATTTTATAGCTCTGTTTCTCCTTTGCCTCCAATTTCTGAATTCAAGGGTTGAAGGGGAAATTTAAAGTTTTTCTGAGGGATATAATAAAGATTAAATTGAAAGTAGCAGAGTATTTTAACAGCGTTAGTTAAATTTACTTTTTTTTAGCAAAGGAATTGGCTGTTTAAGTTTTTTTTAAGGCAGCTTATGGATTCACAGACATGGCCAAAAATATAAGTGCTCCTGAGAACTAATATGGTCATCCTTGCAAGAAGGGCAGTGAGCAATACGGCTCCTGCCCCCTCCTCAATGGCGCCCTGAATTCAGCTCTGTCAAAAGTCAGGCTCTGTCTCTGTGCCACAGGTGAGGCTTCTCACCTTCACCTCTCATACGGTGCCGAAAAAGCTAATTTTTTTTTTGTTTTGTTTTTTGATGGATTGGAAGCTGCCCACAGAAGGCAGCACACAAGCCCTTTTATCCATTTTCACAACTCCGGGAGAAACTGTGCAGTACTAAACAAATCTATTTTAATACACATAACACTCTGTTGAACAAGATTTTTATATTCTTTTATTGATGAACAAAAGTGAACTAAGTAAAAATACAGTTGCGATACATTGGTTAGGTATACCAATTGATGCATTTGAACATAGCTTGCAATGTAAATGTTTTGGGGATTTTATGTTTTTCTTCTCAGATGAATTTAAGAAAAATAAAGGGTAGGGGGGGAAGCATAGAAAGTTTTTTTTTTTAATTGGGAAAACTTTTTGAAAAAGTGCTTTTCTGGGACTCTTAAAAAGTAGTTATTTTGGAAAAGGGACTGTCCCGTGGATAGTGTGCATAGAAAACAAATTGTTTGTCTTAAATATACCAATGTAGTTTACTTCTTTAAGATGAATTAAACTTGACTGACAGATTTAAAATTGGTGTGGTCACTGAGGTGTACTTGTATTTTTCCAATCTTGCATGTGTTCTCTTGTAATTTGAATAAGAATTATTTTGCCATCGTTTCTGTTACTACTGTTCTCTACCTTTTTCTTCTTAAGCCTTTAAGACAAAAAGATCTTCTCTCCAACAGTCCTTAAATGAACTTTGCTTTGCACTCTCCTACATTTTCAGATAGTGGAAGTGACAACAGATGAACAACCATTCATACAGAAATGAACTTTATAAACCAGGCACTTAAAATGTAATAAACAAAATCTATCATGCCTTTTAGTTGTCTTTAATATTTGATTTTTGCTGTTTTCTCGATATGTCAATAATCTCAAAAATAACATCTTTAATCTGCAATATTGCAAAGTAAAATTAGACTTTGTTAAGAGTTTGGCACATTAAAAATATACTTTTTCTTTCAAATTCAAAATTATGTTTAGGTCAAACAATGTTCTAACTTTATTGGAAATATTTGGACATTATTCCAATACTTTTAGAAATGTTCCAGGCTTTAAAAAAATCATATCTCCAGCCTGGGACATTTCCATATGGTTAAAATGGTTCTTTAAATGAGTGGTTAAAAAAACATCACAAACATTTTGGTATGATGTGGAAAATTTGTTTTAAAAAAGGATGGGCTGTACATTAGGAAGTTTAAAAACAGATTTTCTGAGATGTCCCAATAAATCTCAGATGAATTGAAACTTTTCAAAAGGCTTCAACACCAGGTTCCCAGTGGGTGAAATACTGAATTTTCTGCCATATTTAGATTGCACGGGATTGTGAACATGGCTGAGTTTACCATGGCTTTCTTTTTACCCAACCCCAAAACCCTACTAAAGAAAATTTTAGTCAGTGTTGCCCTTTCAAGAAAAAGCGCTGACTGGAAATAATTTCAGTTGTTGACAACCCATTTCAGCATTTTCTCCGATGATCCCAAGTGAGAAGCTGGAGGTGCTTTAAAGGGAGCCTACAATGGATCAGATGAGAGCGAGTAAAGGGATTACAATCTGTTCTGCACTTTGTTGGCCAATAACTTGTTTACAAGTCAAGTGAACTCACACAAAAAGAAGGGGTTGAGAATTCTAACATTCTGAAATTTATGGAGATTTTGGACATTATGCTGAGAGAAAAGCATCCTGATAGGTGTGTTTTTTCTTATTCCATTCAAGACCGTTACTGTTCATTTTGTTAGCTTTTTACTTACCTGTATTTAAAACAAATCATTTTTTTTCTATTTTAAAAATATTTACAGGAATTCTAGTTCACATATTTTTCCTTTCTTTTTTCTTGAACTGTCAGGACTTTGAGGTAGGAGTCAAATTGCATTGAGAGTGGTGTACCATAAAATGCTTCCTATTTATTAACATATAGTTAATGCATACAAAGGATTTGCAAAAGAAAATAACCAAATCCTGCATGAAAATATGGCTTATTCCTGGCATGATTTATCCAAGTCCATTTGTACAAATTAAAGCATCCAAGGATGATGCACTCCTGATCTTGTATAAAATCACATTTATTTGAATTGCAACCCCGGGGCTGAAATCTTGTGCTAAATTTGACTTTAGATGTCATCTTCTACCTCACCCAACAGAACAAACTGGAGCCCCAAAACCCCAATAGGAACAGCATTGTGTGAGAAACTGAAGCCAGAAAAGGTGAATAATTTTACAGGGAAACACAAACCAAAATGAAAAGGCAACAAATTATGCAACAAAGAAAGGCATTATTCCAAGTGAAGCTGCAACCCATCAGAAAGGCTATTTCTTTTCATCTGCTTCCTTTATTATCCCGATTATAAAATGTCATATCTGTTTGTAGACAGACTCAAAAGAGATGCCATTTCACTGTTCCTGCAATCCACTTTTAAACAAATAAAGATGATTAAAGATTACATCAACATGGGCACCAAGGAGTTTCCAAGACTTTGAAGGTACTGGGAAATTCTAGTGCAAATGATTCAAATTGGTTTATTTACACCTTCTGAAGAAGAGGCTATTTTCTCAACCACTCTGAAAATTTAGGAAGGCTTCGATGCCATCATAAAGAAGTTACAATCTGTCTTCATTCTCTTGCCATTTTGTCTAGTAATATTTAAGGAAACTTGAATTTCTAAACTCTTTACTCAGAATTGAAGAATGTCAAAGCTGATGTTAAACAAAATAGACATACATCCAAGTTCTCCTTAAATAACAGATTTTATATCCTAAGATTTAAGATTCATCACGATAGCAATAGCATTTAGACTTATATACTGCTTTATAGTGCTTTACAGCCCTCTCAAAGTGGTTTTACAGAGTCAGCTTATTGCCCCCAACAATCTGGGTCTTCATTTTACCCACCTTGGAAGGATGGAAGGCCGAGCCAACCTTGAGCCTGGTAGGATTCAATCTGCCAAATTGCAGTGGGAGTAGCCTGCAATACTGCACTCTAACCACTGTGCCACCAAGGCTCTGTATAATGTTCAAGTTATTGAGGAAAATATGCTCTTCTTTTGAGTTTATATATATATATTTTAAATGCAATGAAGTATTTTTAAAATGTAGGAAATAAGCTGTTATAAGAATGTTGTGCAAGGCAGTATTTTAGTTAGGCTGTTCTATGAAGCAGATGATCTTGGTTTATTTCATAACTTTGATTAACCTGGTTTATTATTCAGGAGATGCATACAAAACACCCTGTTTCAGGAACAGAACAATTTAGTGAACCCTGATTTGTCTCTGGAGCCCCCTCGCAGGCAATAGGGTTAGATCACCTTTGGAACACAATGAATCGTCTTCCAGAAAGCTATTTTGGTAGATTAGAATTTTGAGGAGAAAAACAGACTATTTCAATATTTTTGAAAGCCATTTGACTCTAAATGTTATAGAACATGTTGCAGGTTCCAACATAAATTTTTCTTACCAGTAGTTCTCCAAGTTATTACAAAGCAAAGAGACTGCTATTTTTCACTCACCCCTTCCCACTACTTTCACACTCTCACTCCTGGCAGAGAACTGGCCATCAGGGATCACTGTTACCCCTTTTTGCTAGTTCTATGTCATTGATGGATGTGGTCGAATAAAACCATAGAGATGAAGTATCTAGAGAAGTCCTGTTTTTCAGGGTCTAGAACCTTGTCTCAGTCATATAGTTAGAAGGAATAGAAGCATTCTGGCAAGAAGTTAATTTTGCATAGGGTATGTTAAATAGAGAGTAAAGTATTTAACCTTGCAGAACTCGGTCTGCTCTGAAGCCAGACCTTATGCTCTGGAGATCAGTTGACTGGTGACAGTGGACTGGGTTGCCAGAAACTACAGGTTCATCTTGAGCCCATGTCACACTGCACCAACGGATGCAAAGAGGATGTAAAACGGAGAGAAACGCTTGCCATCCGTTGGAAAAC
>BHFT01003828.1:0-10536 GCA_004320025.1 Laticauda laticaudata | reverse complement strand
AAATCTATCAAAGAAATTAAATAATTCACTCTTTTGTTATCAATCATTTATCTTTCTATAGTACATGCTATTTTTATACAAATGCCTATAATATCCATTTTATACATAGCATTCTCAAAATACTATATTTATATTATTTTATAAAACATTTGATCTGAGAATGATGTGTTATAGCTGATTTCTTTCACACCCTTCTGTATTATATTTATTCATTTTAAATAGAAATCACTGCTAGTTTTTAAAATATAAAATATTTCCTGATAGCTCTTTTGAAGGATTTGCTCACTTCCTTATTTCTCAGGCTGTATATCAGAGGATTGAAAAGAGGTGTAAAGACTGTGTAAAAGAGGGAGACAAATTTGCTCATTTTGTTGAAAGCTACAATATTGGGATGCATATATACAATTATTAATGTCCCATAAAATATTGTAACAACTATAAGGTGAGTGGAGCAAGTGGAGAAGGCTTTCTTCCTTCCTATAACAGAAGGGATTCTCAGAATGGTGATGATAATGGAGATATATGAAGCCAGTGTGAGCAAGAATGGAGGAAAGGTTGCCACAGAAGTAGTTACAAAGCTGGATAAAAGGAGTTGATGAGAACCACAGCAAATGTGTTGCATCAATAGCATGAAGTCACAAAAGAAATGGTTCATTTCAGTTGGAGCACAGAAATTTAACTGTGACATTTTTAATGTAATTGTAGTGACCATAACCAGGCCACTGAGCCATGATAAAAACACTAACTGAATGCAGCAACGAGTATCCATAAGAGATATGTAATGAAGTGGCTTGCATACTGCAAGGTAGCGATCATAAGACATAACCGCCAGCAGATAACATTCTGTTGCTGCTAGAAATCCAAAGAACCAGAATTGCACAATGCATCCTTTAACAGAAATAAGCCCATCCCCAGTTAAAAGGCTGACTAGCATCTTTGATAGAATGGTTGAGCTATAACAAGTCTCTAAGCAGGATAAATTCCCCACAAAGAAATACATTGGGGTGTGAAGGTGGTGGTCTGAAGCAACTAGAGCAATGATGAGAATGTTCCCCATCATGGTCACAATGTAGATTATGAGAAAAAATAAGAAGAGGAATAGCTGCAATTCCTGGAGATCATCAAATCCAAGCAAGAAGAAATGTGTAATGATTGTTTGATTTTCTTGTTGCATGCCACACATGGACTGCATCTGCTAGCAATCAAGTAAAACATAACATTTTAAAAAGGCAACAGTTGCTTACAAAGTATTGTACACACAAAATAGAAAAATAAGAATTAATGATTTATTAAAAACTGTTAAATTTGCTTTCTAATGAATTACAGGGAAAGGTACAATCATGTTTTGAGCATCCCCTAAAGAAATCAGGGAAAGGTACAATCATGTTTTGAGCATCCCCTAAAGAAATCATATCACAGATTTATTGAAGATTTCTGGAAGTTGTAGTCTTAATGAATATAGAGACCACTAGATTGTGACAAAGTTGCTTTACATCCTCCCACATTTTTCCTTGGAGTGTTAAACATGATCTGTTTTCCGGGAGCACCAAGATCAAGTGCAGTTGTTAAACTATGGCATCTTTCATTCACTCCTTTAGACGTGCTATAAAGCAGAGGTCTCCAAACTTGGCAACTTTAAGACTTGTGGACTTCATGTCCCTGAATTCCATAGCCAGGATAGGACCTTGGAATACTCATCTCTAATGATCTAAGTGCTAGAGCCCACTGTTACTACATAGCCAAAAAGGCATTAAGATAGAGTTGTTAACCTAATCCTACGTAGCTTTTTCTCTGGTAATATCACACTACTAACTAGAGCATACAAAACATTTGCGAGACCAAATACTCGAATACAGCTCATTTGGATGGAACACATTACGATCTGATATTACGCACAGTTTGAGAAAGTTCCCAGAAATATTTCAAAGAAAGTTCATTCCACTCCTCTAACTCGTTGTAGAATATCTCTATGCCAACCAGACTTAAAAGTTCTACGACCAGACACAGCTTGAATTACACTGTCTTCAGTCTGATCTAAGTATGGTATATAAATCATACATTGCAATGACTTACCTGTCAATGAATATTTCAGCTTCATAGCATAACATGCAAGACAAACAATAGATACAACTCAAGGTTAATTGCTCACGCAAACTTGATTGCAGGAAAATACGACTCAGCAACAGTGGTGGTAAATGTCTGGAATACTTACCTGACTCTAGTTTCTTCCCCAAATCCCCAAAAACCTTTAACCTTAAGACTGTCTACTATTGACCTCACCCCATTTCTTAAGCAGGTCTGTAAGGTGTGCATAAGCACACCAAAGTGCCTATCATCCCTGTCTATTGTTTCTGTTATTTTTCGTTATAGTGTACACCTTTCATGTATTCATAACTATGTATATACTTATACCTATTATCTTGTAAGCAATTGAGAAATCAAAATAAATAAATAAAATAGAAATAAATAATAAATAAAGCAATAATCTTGCAACAATTGTGGTAAGATGTACTACTTTATTAATAATAAAATGCCAATATTGATACGATTACAATTTGGATGCTATAGATTAGAATACATCAGCTTGTTCTCTGTCCTTAGTTTTACTATCCTATTCCAGTCCATCATACAGAATTGATATTCCTCATACATTGCATTCTTATCCATGAAGTGCAGGTCTCACTGTTAACAATAGTTGGGAAGCTCTTCATATTACATGATAGAAAAGAGCTTGGGATATAAGATTTGCTTACCTCATGGTATGGAATATATTAAAACAGACTGTTATTTACTTCTGCAATAACTGGAATTATTTCTCCCCTCAAATGGACACTATACAAGATGTTTTCAGCTGTTTGAACTGAACATCCAAGATGTTCTGCTTCTATATTTATATATTTCCCCTAAGAAATCCTTTTCCCTATACACCATTGCAATATGTAGACAATTAATTGCATGAATGGCTGTGAAAGCTGGACCATAAGAAAAGTTGAGTGCCAAAGAATTGAGGCCTTTGAACTATGGAGATGGAAAAGACTCCTGCGCGTCTTTTGGACTGCAAGGTAATCAAGCTAGTCAGTCCTAGAGGAGATCAACCCTGATTGCTCTTTAGAAGGCTGGATCCTGAAGATGAAACTCAAATACTTTGGCCACCTAATGAGAAGGAAGGACTCACTGGAGAAGAATCTAATGCTGGGAAAGATTGAGGACAATAGAAGAAGGGATAACAGAATGAGGTGACTGGAAGGAGTCATTGAAGCAGTAAGTGAGAACTTAAATGGACCCCAGAAGATGGTAGAGGACAGGAAGGCCTGGAGGAATGTTATCCATGGAGTTATGATGGGTCAGATTCAACTTTGCAACTAACAATAACAACAAGAAGACATTTAATAGGGCTATTCCAGCTGGGAGTGGATTGGCCAGCTGCATACACTTTTTGTGATTTTACAAAGAGAAATACCATTTGGGAGAATGGAGAAGATGGCAGAAGCTGTCAAATACTATTTTTTGAATCAGCTTTGCCAAATACTGTAATATATTTGCAAAGACATGCAATCAGGATATACAATCCTAAGTAGGGTGATGAATTGTTGAAAAAAATCATAGATACCATGTTTCTCCAATAATGTGGCCTCCCCCAATAGGAAGTCCCAGCATGCTCTATAGGCATAAAATCAAATTAAGCCCATCCCCCCAAATTAAGGCCTATATTAAACATATGAAATGGGGGGGAATGGCAGGGGGGCTGGCCATTAGGAAGTACTTTTATTGCATACCTGGATATGGTCCTGCCTGTGCTGACCATCTGTGGACAGGGAGGTGAGGTGACAGCAGCGCTGCTTCCCTGGCTGGTGGGTCTGACGGAGAGAGCCTGAAGCTGCCTGTCCTTTCCACCCCTCGCCCAGCCCGTCCCCGTCCCCATGCATCTCCAGACACACCAGCAGCTCCAAACACTGCAGCGGCATGGGCATCGGGCATAGGTGCTCACTCAGCAGAGCTCAGCTCCGAGGAGGACACAGTGCAGGCCATCACCTTGCCTCCCTGCTCACGGATGGGTGGATGCTATAAATGCCTCGGGTGGCTTCTCCTGGTGGCCCCTTCAGGTTTGGGCTGGAGGGACTTGGGAAGGAAGCCAAGCTTGGGTCGGCCCGGCTCTTTTGCTTGGCAGGCAGGTGCACACCTGCAGCTCACTTTCCCAGCTCTGCCCAGCTTGCATGGCTCCGGCGAGATGAGCAGAGGGTCTGGTGGAGAGGCACTCGCTGCCTTGGTGAGAGCTCTGCCACTGGGCAGGAGGGCCTACTTGTCAGCTGCACTGGTGCCCCAGGCGAAGCTCTTTGCGCTCTGCCCGGCACCAGGCAGGGATGGCGGCTGGGCACTTCTCCCAGGGTGGGCTGATCCTGCACTGCGGCCCCGGAAGATTTGCCTCCCCACATGGGGTTGGGCTACCCTCTCGGGCAAGGCAGGCTTTGTCATACCAGTAATAGGGCATCATTTTTAAAAGAATTGGCTTTGCCTTTGAAGGCAAAGGGAAGGCAATGACAGAAGTGCCTGAAGCCGAGTGTCTCCGCCGGGCTTTGGTTGAAGGGAGGAGCCCTGGCTGGCTGCACATGGCTGTGCCAAATGCCTCAGCGTTGCTCTAAACACTGCGGCAGCATGGGGAGAAGGGAAAGGAATGGTGGAAGGTCTCCTGATATGAAGTGCCCCACCAATGCTGAGGTCAACATCNAAAAAAAAAAAAAGACCCAGCCTTATTTTGTGAGAAACAGGGTAGTAAACTTTCACACTTGACATTGGTTGAATAAGTTTGGATCAGAAGAGGTGAATTCATAAGGGATAAAATTCTCTCCAATACTCTTAAATAAACAAGAGGAGAAGATGGGATAATAAGCTATTTTTAATTTTATTAAGATTTATTGACCAACAAAATAAAAAATTGAGAGACAAAACTGTAATAAAGGGGACAGAGAAGTTCAAAATATAGAAAAGCAGAATCAGTAAAAAGTTGAAAATGTCTCAGAAATTCAAGGCCACTTTGTGATTTGAGATAATTTCATCCAAATATGAGTTTTGTAGTATTTTGCTTCCACTCAGTCAACTTCCCTTTTCTTCTTACATTTGTTTTGTAACTCGGTATAAGGCTACTATATACTTATAGACTGCCTTTTTCAGTTCTTTTGACAATCATCCATTCCTTATCACAGATCACACACTATTCATTATATCACACTAGTATTTACATTAAAATGTCTCCACTCGTTTTCCTGTTTTCAATAAACATTCTGTAAAGCCCATGTCCCACTGCACCAATGGATGCAAAGAGGATGTAAAACGACAAAAAAGCTTGCCATCCATTGGAAAACGCGATGCCAATCCTTTGTGATTACTCATGCCCATACGTGTTTCATATGCTCTATCCGTCGGAGCATCCTTCCATTGAGATTTCATCCGCACAAGAAGTTTTGAGCTGCACAAAACTTTGCGGAACGGAAGAAACTTTACTTGCCACGTATGATGTTACCTTCCGCTGACATATACGGGCAACAAACGTTCTAGTCTGTAATCATCCGTTAAGCGATCCCCCAGGCAATCCTCTGGGGACATCCCCTCAAACTTCAGCATCCACTGCAGCTTGAAAAACGGAAAGAGGGAGGAAAAGCGAAAGGTTACACGCGAACATCCACACATCTTTAGGTAGAACCGGAAATAGAAAGGATGTAAAGTGTGATGCATCTCATATATAAAAGCATTAAAATGGGGACAAAACATTTGTATTATGGGATGTATCTCAGATATTTAGGATTGTTCTTGGGAGTATTGTCCTAGGGAGTATGTTGGAAGGATTACCTGAGTGGAAAACTGACAGTTTCCTATAAAAAGGGGGAGGAAATCACCTGGATCTCAGTATGAATCCAGCAGCCGTGGTGTTACAGACCTCTTTCACCCTTGGTTTTTGGTCTTCCACATTCATCAATTGTTCTCCACCATGGATGCTGACCACAGGTCCATATGATAGCTGCGGCCTCATTCATCACCAGAAGACCTCAAATACCTGTTCAGACTGTTTCAAGTTTACAAACAGAAGGAGAGAAGGAGATGTCCAAGAGCTGTGTGGTTCGGTCCAAGGATGGATTGTTGAGAAGAATGGAGTTTGGACTGTATGAAGTTGATGCGTATGGAGCTGAGAAATGAAGGACACTCGTGCATTCAGCACTGAGGGATGCCACCAGCCATGTTTGATGAACTTGCTACATCTGTCTGAGACCCAGGTTGGGGACCCAAAAAGGGCCTAGCCACCAACTTCTGTACCCAATCTGGAACCCCGGACTGCATGGTGGCACTGACTCTGTTTGGCACCATGGGCCTCATGACCACATACAGGAAACATGAAGCATGCCTGGAGGGCGCCACACAACAGCATCATAAAAATGGATCAGATAAAGTGGTTCAGGCCGATCATCGAAAAAATACGCTGGAGGAGCTCCTCCAGTGTCCCACCACTGAAGAAGGCTGGAGGAAACTTGAAGACGATGTGGTATCAGAGGATGGAACTTTTCCCCACACATTGGAGCCATAGATGGGAAGCACGTGGCCTCATGCAAAGCTCCAAGCCATCTCAGGGTCCTCTTATTAGAAACTACTAAGGGCTTTCTTTCCAGTTATCATCCTCTTTGCCATGGGTTGATCGCTGGACTACAAAGGTTTATGTACAGCGATGCTTGCGCGCAGGGCAAACGGGATCACTTCAGCTAGCCAGTTATACCAACCACCCAGTAACCTCAAGGATGGGCCTGGAACGCACCTTTCATCATGGGTTTTCCAGAATCGCAGACCCCCGTACCCAATTGAACATACACAAGGATGTGCCCTACTTCATTGTAGGTGATGACACCTTCTCCTCAGGAACCTACCTATGAAAGCCGTTACACTTTCAAAGATACCTATCACCCGTTTGAAGAGAGGATTTTCAACTACAGGCTGATCCAGGGCAAGACGGTTGTGGTGGAGAACGCCTTTGCATCCTGGCCAACAGGTTCCAGGATACTTCTCACCACATGCCAGCATGGACCCAGAGACTGGAGGAGCATCGTGGAAGCGTGCTGCATCCTGCCACAATCTCATTGCGCACCTGCTACCCAGTGTGCACAACAGACTTGTCGACCATCAACCAAGGGAATGGGGACATTGGAGCCTTGTGAATGGAGGCCAAAAGGACGTAACCTGAGTAGACACTTGTGGATGTACAAGCGCTCCCAACAGAGCTACGTGAAGGGAAGAAGCAGTTGCAACCTCCTGAAACCACTGCGATGCAACTCCCAGCTGGGGAGCAGTTGGGAGTGGCAAGACAGAATGGTAGATGCTAATGGCATGCTTCCCTTGTGCCTTGTCTCATACATTAATGAGAATTGTGCCATGTATGGTTGAGTGGCCCTACAATGAATAGGGCATTAATAAAGAGCTTTGTTTATTTGAAATTGTGTTGATCAATGAATAAATTGTTTTGATAATGAAAGGGCTCATAATGTGTGGCAGCTGGAGGGTGGGGACCATACAGTCCCACTACACTTGCATTGGAGGTTTTATCTATCCACAGCTATCCCTTACTCATCCCACAAACTAGCCTTTACCTATCCCACAACATCCTTAACCCATCCCACAACGTATCCATAACCCATCCCACAAGCATGCAAAGGGCCTTCACCCTGTTTTTCAAAGTTTCACCAACACTTTTATTTGTAAATAAAATGAACCAAGTGTGTGAAGCAAATAACTTTTATTAATAACTGGTTTAAGTAAACTGTATGACAGAATGAACCAAAGTAAAAGTGTCTTAACAAAGATAAAGTGCAACAAAGTAACAACTCAGTCTTTGGCACTATTTTTCAGTCACTCTGAGGCGATGTCGCATGGTCTCACTGTTAAGCGGGCAGGGACTGTGGAGGTGGCTTGTGCGCTGGAGTGCTGTCTGCAGGCATCATTGGGTGCTTGGCCCTGAGAGTACAAAAACAGGGGATGGGTATGTGTTCAGAAGCTCTCGAGAGCTGACTTCAGTCCCGTGAGTGTTGAGAGCCCCTTCATCAAGGACCTGGGATGTTCAGGCCCCAAGACTGATTGACAGACTGTCCGTGATGGGCTTGGCTGTGGGATGGAGGAGAAGGAGTGTAATGGGGCTGTACTGGTCTGCAGCTGGTCAAGAGATTGCACGCGAGGTTTCTTGTCTCGGACTGCGTCGACTGTATGTGCTCTCACGTATGAATATCTGGACCTCGTGTTCTGTGGTTATATTTGGGAGTACAGTTACCTCGTATTGCCAGCATAACATAGTTCTAGATCTCCTCGTGATAAGTCTGTAAGGTCTGTCTTTTGAAAGCGCAGTGAGCTGTGTGACTCAATACGCTCCGGTTAGGCAGCGAGCAGACTTGGAGCGCTTGAGTGTGGCGGTCCTCCAGGATGCAGGTCGTGTCAGCTGTGACTCTCTTGTCACGGATTGCGTGTGCGTAGTGCTGTTATCATATACTGCCTACGTACGTACATGCCAACCGGCCTGTGAACTGGGCCTCGGGCAAGTCCATGCGGGTCTGGCTCACGTTTAGGTGAAGAAGTTTGTGGTGGCCTGAGGATTCTCTGTCCAAGTGGACCAGCTGAGAGAAAAAGTTCTGTGCTGCGTCTTTCATTTGTGTCCCTGATCTCCAACCGGACCATGTGGTTCCTGAGCCCTCCAGTCTGCCTCTCGGCCTGCTATCCCTGTGGAGCTGGGGGTGGGGGTGGGTTGGCCTCTGGTGGCTGCTGCTTCTTCCTCCATTTGTGACAGGGGATCCTCCAAGTCCGCTGGCATTGGGAGTGCAGCTGTTGGGGGGTTCTTGACAGGGTTCTCTTCCTACAAACATCCATTTAACATCCCCGCTACATACTACCCCCGTCCATTCCTTTCTGTTCTTTTCTGTTCCGTTTATGCAAATTTGGGGCACTTTTTGGAGCGGAAAACAACGGATGGAGCCACTCCCAAAATTTTGCTCATCCGTTGTGTCCTTTTTGCATACGTTTTGCATCCGTCGGCCAGTGGGACCTTGCCTTAATGATACACAAATATTGTACATTCACTTGCATTATTTCTCCACAGATATGTACTTCAGTAAAATAATGCTCCCAATTTTCCATGTCTAAAATTATTAGCTTGGACTTCTCAGATTTATTATCTTTGTTGTATCACACAGTCTATCTAAAATTCATTGAAAATAATTTGGGTTCGCTTTCAAAATTTTTTGATTTTGTTCACTCTGCTGAAAGCTATCTGTTTAGTGACTTTCATGAACTTCCAAAAAATTTTCTTATTTCCTGCAATATTGCTTGGCATTTTATTTTTATTTTTAAAGTTCTTAACCAATCTTGGCTTTCTGGCTACATTCTTTGCAACTACCTTTTTCAATCCTCCTGCCCCCTCCCCCCCCAACTTTAAATGGTGACTGCTGAGTATTGCAGTTCCTTTGCAAGATTTTTGGAAGTGGTTTGACATTACTTTTATCCTAATGCATTATCCTAATGCTGAGAGAGAATGACTGGCACAAGATTACCCTGTTGGCTTTGTGCCAAAGACAGGACAAGAACTCACAATCTCCCAGTTTTGCTTGATACTGTAATCTTTCCTTCTGGCTTTGGTGTTCTATTGATATACATTAGATATTTCTTTTATTCTTGCTTTCATAGCATTCATTCAAGTTTCTGTTATTATTTATGAAATTGGAAATAAAGTCTTGAATTAGGTCAATATTGGCATATCTCATTTTTTAAAAATGTTAAAGTATCACTGATCTCAGCTCTCTCCTCCCTCGAACCCCAAGTTCTGTTTTATTAAGCCCATGTCACACTGCACCAACAGATGCAAAGAGGATGTAAAACGGACAAAAAAAGCTTGCCATCTCTTGTAAAACGCGATGTACTCACTACCTCCATTTTGCTTCCTCTCTATCCGTCCAGCATCCGTTTATTGACGTTTCATCCGCTGCCAAAAAAGTTTTGGGCTGCTCAAAACTTTACCGCGGAAAATGTATCCAGTTCGTCCGTTCTGCATCCGCTACGCATCCGTTATGCATCCGCTAATATCCGCTAGGCATCCGCTGCGCATCGCGCAACTCCATCCGCCCAGACACAGGGAGGAAGCAGAACGGATGCAGAACGGATTCAGAATGGATGCAGAATGGATGCCTAGCAGAACAAAGCGTTTAAAACGGAAAAAACATCCGCAGAGGGGACCTATCTCAGATATTAAGGATGTCTACAGGATGCCTAGAGGATGCCTAAAGGATGCCTAGAGGATGCAAAGGGACACCTATACTGCCTATAAAAAGGGGGAGCAACTCGTCTGCATCTCACTTTCAGAACAGCAGCCCAGCTGTGCAGACCTCTGCAGCCTTCATCTGCCTCTTCCTCTTCCACAGCATCCAGTCATGTCCACCGTGGATTGCGACAAAAATTTTTTGGCAGCCAACATCCTTCTGCAACACTGCGAAACCATCTAACACAGTCCTGTCAATCGTGATT
>BHFT01003826.1:88781-98848 GCA_004320025.1 Laticauda laticaudata | reverse complement strand
CCCCCCCCCCCCCCCCAGCATCTTTTCCAAGAAAAGACAGAAACAGGGTGGAATCCCTTTTTCCCTCAGCCAAAGGCAGAATAAGGAAAGAAAAACATTTTGGGTGGAGATCCTGTTTTTGAATTTTGAGTCTCTAGAAAAAGGGTCCCTAACCCCTACTCCCTGCCCTGGCACAGGGCCGTGGCATGCCAACAACCAGGCCACACAAACAAGCAAAGTCCTATCTGTAGAATGCAGGCAACACTTGAAACCACATCCTCTCTGGTGTGTGCAAAAATCTCTGCACAGAAGCAGTCCCTGGTGTCCAAAAGGTTGGGGGGAAACTGTTCTAGGGGAAGTGTACTCACAAAATGAGGATTTTGCCTACATACTTATTCGGGCCATAATGGACATAACTATCCATACTAATAACTAATCCATTACCAGAAGGTATCTCGTCCAATGAGTTCCTTTACCATCCCAGTGAGAACTGCTGCAAATACGATGCGAGTTGCTGCTAGTTTAACAGGGATAGAATCAAGTTCACATGAAGTGTTAACACCACTTTATAGTGCATAGCTTTATAAGGCCACTTGGAATACTACATTCGGTTTTGGTTGCCGCGATGTAAAAAAGATGTTGATACTCTAGAAAGAGTGCAGCAGAGAAGACAACAAAGATGATTAGGGAAACTGGAGGATAAAATATATAAAGAACAGTTGCAGGATATGTCTAGTTCAGTGCAAAGAAGCACTAGGGGAGACATGATAGCAGTGTTCCAATATTTCAGGGGTTGCCGCAAAGAAGAGGGAGTCAATCTATTTGCCAAAGCACCTGAGGGCAGGACAAGAAGCAATGGATGGAAACTAAACTAGGAGAGAAGCAAGTTAGAACTAAGAAGAAATTTTTCTGACAGTTAGAACAAATAATCAGTGGAATAATTTGCCTCCAGAAGTTGTGAATGCTCCCAAACATGAATTTTTTAAGAAAAGATTGGATAACCATTTGTCTGAAATGGTATAGGTTTCCTGCCAAAGCAGGGGGTTGGACTAGAAGACCTCAGAGGTCCCTTCCAACTCTTTAATTCTATTTTATTCTAGTTTTCTTTGGACTTCCTTTACTTCTACACCACAACTTCCTTTACTTCTACACCACAATATTTTTTAAATTAAAAAAATCAGGGCAGATCTAACTGAGACTAAATAAAATGTCTGAATTTGAACATAGCATTATTTACCTCTTTCTTAGAAAAGGGAGAAAGTTAAATTAAGTGCAACACCAGAAAGAAAATGAGATGTGGGACTTCTCTTTAGGATCTGTGTAGCATTCATAATAAAATATGTTAAAAATATTTTTAAAAATATTTCATTATATTATTGTGTTATGTTGTATCATGTTATATTATTGTGTGTATGTCCCACAGATAATATAAACAACATTCAAGGAAATAAAATAAGGGTAGAATGCAGGATTTAACAAAGCAAAATGAATAGATTAAGTTATATAAATCTGCTGATAAAAGTCTGCCATGGCCTTTGTTCAGCTTATGTAGCTGCAAATAGTGTGTGCTTTGGTTGAGTACTTATTTATATCTGTGAACAAGAAAAATATGGGGACCCACCAAGCTATTTCTTTTGTTGAAATCTATTTATTTTTACAATGCGCTATTGCAGTTCATATTGAACCAAAAGATATATACAAATATAGTTTTCTTTAAATTAAAGGGAAGAAGGAGAGCCATATTTGACAGACTTAATAAATGCCATTTAGTCAATTCTTAGGAACTGGGTAAATATAATTTTTCAAGGATAAAATTTTACTGGTCATTTAGGTCTTCCAATGATGTATTGGTCATCACTAAATTAAATCCATCCATCTTGGTGCTGGTCATCCTCTTTCCTTCTCCTTTTTCAACATTACAGATTGCTCTATAAAGACCAATGTCATTGCACAATGTGTCCAAAGTAGAATAATCTGAGCTGATTATCGTGCCTTGAATGAGAATTCTAGGCTGATTTGTTCACTGATCCATCAATTCTCTCAGCTATCCATAGTGTTCTCAGGAATCTTTTCCAAGCTTCAAAAGCATTACTACTCTTCATAATCTGCTTCTTCAACCTTCAACAATTCTAAGACTGGAATGGACAAGTTGGAGCCATAAAATCCACCAGTGGCCACTAGACTGAAAGAACCAGCAACTAACATTAGCTTGTACATTCATCCAGGACTATAAACCATAGTTGACATGCCACCAAATTATGATACACCTCTGAATAAGAAAAGTTAGTAAGTCTAGTAAGTTCTACACTTGGTAAATTTTATTTGGCTTAAGTATTGCAGAAACTGTAAAAATCTGAAGCAGCAAAACAGTTTCTAGAGATCTCAACAGAGTTCAAGCTCACTTGTACATGTGACATATGTACATTCCCAACATAAATGTTACATGGTTGTGTTATTATTTTTCTATTGAGAAGCTGCTTTCCTTAAGGCTTGGCTGCAATAAAACTCAAAGAGCAAATTTTGCAATTTGTAGTGTTCAGATTTGTATAGCTCTGGGCTGTATTTGTATAATACCTTGCTTCATCCTGCTTCTGTTGACGCGTAGCAAATTTTGCAGGAAACCTATGAACAAAGTTTATGATACAGTAAATGCTGTTTCAACATTTCTGATTCACCTCTTCTCTGAAGACTCTGAGGTCAAGTGATCTGTTCTTCTTTAGCCTTTCAACAGGATATAATTGTTAGCACTGCAATCTACAACCCTAGTTGCAATTATTGGGAGAAATAACATTGCAAATTGATGTTATACCATATAGCATTGGTAAGACCATTATACCAATGCATTCTATGAATACTGCAATACCAATACCAATGAATACCAATACAAATACCAATGAATACTGCATTCAGGTTTGGTCACCACGATGTAAAAAGATTTTGAGACTCTAGAAAGAATACATAGAGGAGCAACAAAGATGATTAGGGGATTAGAGGCTGAAACATGAAGAATGGTTGCAAGAATTGATATGTCTAGTCTAAAGGCTAGGTCACATCGGCCGACGGATGCAAAACGTATGTAAAAGGACACAGCGGATGGCTAAAAATCGGGGTGGCTCCATCCATTCTTATCTGCTCTCAAAAGGGGCAAAAATTTGCATAAACAACGGAAAAGAACGGATGGGGGGAGGACGTATCACAGATGTAAAACAGATGCTCAACGGAAGCCTAGCTGATGGAAGCGGATGGCACGTCCGCAGGGCTTCTGGGGGAACATAGCAAAGCGGACACGTAGAGGATGGAACGGATGCGTAGTGGATGAAGCAGATGCAGAACGGATGCAGAGCGGATGCGTAGCGGATGCGTAGCGGATGACGCGGATGCAGAGCGGATGCAGAGCGGATGCAGAATGGATGCAGAATGGATGCAGAGCGTTAACTGCGCATGCGGGGAGGATGCATTGCGTCAGCCCCATGGATATAAAAGCAGCTTGCACGAGGCCGCAGCATTCAGGGAAAGACCTGCTGCCAGAAAACTCTTCATCAGAGACCATGGGGAAGAAGATAAAGCCTGTGCCATCTTCTGCCAGCCCTGGCAAGAGGGAAGAATCATCAGCCCACCCCTGGTGCTGACTCTGCTGCTGCTGCTTCTTCTTCTGCTGCGTGGGTGCTGCTCCTGCTGCTGCTGCTCTGCTGCTTTCTCCTGCATGCTGGTGCTGAGGTGGTGCTTCTCCTGCTGCTTCTCCTGCTGCTGGCTGTGGTTGGACCAGCCCCAAAGCCCTGAAAGCCCTGATGATGAAGGACTGCCAGAGAGAGGAAGAAGGCAATAGAGGAAGCAGTACTTCTTCACAGAGGAGCATGAGAGGAGGTGCTGGAGTGCCGAGGGAGAATGGTACCTATGGTGGAGGGAAGGCCACAGGCTCTATCGAGACACCAAGGCGGAAGCAGGCGGCTTGGAGACAAAGACACAGAGCTGGGGCTACACTTGCTTGATGTCTTCCTTGGGTGGTGGAAGCACACCTGCTACGGGAAGCTGCACCTGAAGAAGTTGGACCAGCCCGGTCCAAGGCTCACCGACCGAGAGAGCTATGTTCATCACAAAGTGCAGCTTTCTGGCAGGGTTTGGTCCGCCACCGCAGGACCAGCCCCTCTGTCTACGCCTCACTCTCAGGCAGCCCAGAACACCAGTCCTCTTCTGGCCAGGAGACAGCGACGTGTCCGGGCAGGTGTCTCACACGAGCGCCCCACGACCACAGACCTCCCCGACAGTTACCACCGCCATACTGCCGTCGAGGACGTGGAGGATTCTCTCACACACTGGAGCAGAAGAAAGCACGACCGCCAAGGACCACCCACACCACACCCAGCTCCACCTTCCACAGAAAGCAGGCAGAGAGTCAGACTGGTAGGACAGAGCCACACTGTCCTGCTGCGAGATCAGGACATATCAAGCCAGCGCAGGATCTCCTCTTCTCAGCTGGGTACATTTGAGATTCCATCCTCAAACTGCAACCCTTCCTCACCTACGTGACCCAGACCCCTCATGGGACATACCGAAACCCCAGTACCAGGTGATGAACGGATGAGTGATCACGGCGCTTGCTGCACTACCCTCCAGTCCCAGCTGAACCTGCTCCCACCCACTCCAGGTCTGCCTCCTCCACCCCAGGTGACTGTCACAAGCCCTTCCAAGGCTTTCAACAGCCCCTCTCCTACCAGGGCTATGGCTACCAGGCAGTTCTTAGCAAGCACAGCAGCCCCTTCCCAGTTCCAGGCACAGTTACATCGACATGCCACAGGTGCCACCGATGCCACATACCACCACAGATGCACAGATTTGCCACGATTGCCACCGACTAGTCACCGATGCCACAGATGCCATTGATCCCACCAATGCCACAGATGCCACCGACGCCACAATGTTTCCGCGCACGGCACAGTATGCCTCACCTCACCCAGCTGCGCACACCAGACATCCCCACTACACCTTCCTTCCCCCACCCCCAGCCCAGCCCCAGCCTCAGAACATCTGTCATCGGCTTTGTGCGACTGACAGCAGTCCTGGATGAAGGGCCTTCTCAACCTCACGGGCCTGAGCCAGCTTTCTGAGAGCTTCCTCGCACACACGTCTTCTCCTGTTGTTCTCTTTGGGGCAGGCACCCGTCATGTGGCGGCCTCACGACCAGCACTCCAGCCACTGCCACCCATCCACAGTCCCTGGGACCCTTTCACACCTGAGGACCATTGGAGCAATTGCCTCAGAGTGACTGAGAACATTGCAAGAGACTGGAGTTGTATACCTGATTGACTATTAATCCATTGCTTGACACTTTGCTCTGGTTCTTTTGCTTTTTAACACTAAAGTCGCTTCACTTTACTCTGTTATAATAGTATCCTGTTGCTTAACACACTTGGTTCATTTTCTTTTATTAATAAATGCTTGGTGGAACTTTTGCAAAAATGGTTAAGCCTTTGCATGCTGCTGTGGGGAACTGTGGGCATGCGATAGCTGTGGGTAATGAGGATACTGTGGGATGGGCAAGAATAGCTGTGGGAGGATAATACTGTGGGATGGAATACTGTGGATAAACCTACCAGTCAAGCAAGTGGGACGTATGAGTCCATCCCTCCCAGCTGCCACACATGTGACCTTTTTTAATAAATTAACAATTTAATCTTGCATCAACAACATTTCAACATAACACATACATCAACTCTTTATTAATGCACCTTACGTGTTCATTGTCGGGCCTCTCACATACATGGCACAATCTCATCAGTGTTTATGAGACACGCTGAAAGCACATCCATTAAGTCATCTATCATCCTTTTCGCACCTGTTTTCCCTTGGGCCAACTTTCCACTGCTCCAGCTGGGGAGTTGCAACCCAGTGTTTCAGGAAGGTTTAGCCGCTGCCTTCTTCCTTCATGTGAAGCTCTGTTCAGGGGCTTGACATTCACAGTGTACTAGTCAGGACGTTCTTGTCCTATGCCTCCATTGCCCAGGCTCCATGTCCCCATTGGCTTTCTATGTACTGAGGTCACACAAGCCTCGTTCGCAGACTGGGTAGCGGTGCGCATGAAGATTGTGCAGGGATGCGAGCCAAAGCTGTCCACGATGTCTCTCACACGGTCTGTGGTGATGCTGCCATGGTGGTGAGAAGTACCTAGGAACCTGTTGGCCAGGATGCCAACAGGCGTTCTCATTACCTGTCGTGACCTGGACAGCCCTGTAGTTGCAAGATTCCTCTCCTTCACTGGTGCAGGGCATCTGAAGTGTAGGGCTTCATGAGGTTAGTTCTGAGGGAGAAGCGTCATCCCCACGATGAAGGTAGGGCGAACATCTTGTGATGTCGTTGGCAAGTGGGGTTGGATCTGGGAAAGCCCAGTGATGAAGTGCGTTCCAGCCCCTCCTTGAGGATCACTGGCAGTTGGTATACTCGGGCATCTGAAGCTGACCCGTTGGCCCTGAAGCATCGCATGTTGACATGAACTTGTAGTCAGCATTACCATGGCGAAAATGAGGAGTGATACTGAAGAAGCCCCTTGTAGTGCTGGAAATAATTGGACCCTGAGTTGATTGGGAGCTTTGCAGGCTTCCCATCTATGGCCTCCAACAGTGTGAAGGAAGTTTCCCACTCTGATACCACTATTATGCAACTCCTCCAGCCTTCTTCAGTAGGTGGGGCACTGGAGGAGCTCCTCCAGGTATTTCTTCGATTGATTGCCTGCCCACTTCTCTGAACCACAATGCTGATGTGTTGTGTGGCACGCTCCAGGCATACTGCAGTGTTTCTGTATGTGGTTCCAGAGCCAGGTGGCCGCAGAATCAGTGTCACCATTCAGCCAGGGTCCAGGCTGGGATGGAAGTTGGTGCTTCTGCATTGGTCAACCTGTTTCTCAGATGCTCCACAACTCGTTTCAAACTATGACATGGCGGCATCTCATGAATTCTGGAATGCACGAGTGTCTTCGTTCCTTCAGGCTTCCACCATCAGCTTGTCGTGCAGTCCAAACTCCGCTCTTTTCCTGATCCATCGTCAGACCAGACACTTTTCTGGCCGCCTCCTTTTCTTCCTGCTGAGAAAAAGGTGAAGAGCTGAAGAGGGCTTCGTTTCTGTGTTGAATGATGGCGGCTTCCAGAAAGGAGCATGCGATGATCCATGGTGAGAAGGAATGGATGCTGTTTGAAGAGCAAGAGCAAGGCTGAATGAGTCTGCACACCACAGCTGCTGCGACTGGAAAGTGAGATCCGGTGATTTCCTCCCCCTCTTTATAGGAATATCGGTCTTCCACATACTCCAGACATCCTTCCAGACAGTTCCTAAATATCCGAGATACGTCCCCTATACGAATGTTTTTTCCCTTTTAATTGCTTTATATCTGAAGCTGCATCGCTTTCATCCTGTTTCTACGTCTGGCTCTAACGCTGTGTGTCCGTTCCGTGTTCTGTTTCACTTCCTCCCTGCTGTTCCATTTTCCACTGGAGCGGATTTGAGTCACGCAGATGCTGCAGCGGATGCTAGCGGATATATAGCGGCACGCGTAACAGATGACGACGGATGTATAAAACGGATGTTCCCCGTATGCCGTAGTGGATTGTTAGAACGGATGCGTTGGATACTTTCATCCGCCTCAAGAAGTTTTGTGCAGCTCTCAACAACTAAACTTTTTGAGCGGATGAAATCACAGTAGACAGATGCTGGACGGATAGAGAGTATGAAAAACATATGCAGTGAGTATACAACGGATGCATGGCGTTTTCAAGTGGATGGCAAGCTTTTTTTAATGTTTTACATCCTCTTTGCATCTGTTGGTGCAGTGTGACATGGGCTTAATGAAAAGAAGGACTAGGTGATACTTAATAGCAGTGTTTCAATATTTCAGGGGCTCTCCCAAAGAAGAGTGAGTCAAGCTATTCTCCAAAGCACCTGAGGGAAGGACAAGAAGCAATGGGTGAAAACTAATCAAGGAGAGAAACAACCTAGACTAAGGAAAAATTTGCTGACGGTTAAAACAATTAATCAGTGGAATAACTTGCCTCCAGAAATTGTGAATGCTCCAACACTGAAAGTTTTTAAAAAGATGGTGGATAACCATTTATCTGAAGTGGTGTAAGGTTTTCTGCCTAGGCAGGGGGTTGGACTAGAAGACCCCCAAGGTCCTGTCCAATTCTGTTATTTTCTTCTATTCATAGTTGCAGCTTTCAGTGGAATTTATAAAGAGAAAAATGCCATCTTGACAGCATCTCACACAAACCACTTTTTTTTTTTACAAACCAGTCAGTCATACAGCATGTTCTGAAAACATGGGATTTGGGTGAAGTCATGATTACCCAAGTGTATTTCTTCCCCTTTCTATGTGGAAAGATGAGAAAATGAACATGCCTTTGTCTAAATGATAATTTTTACTGTCTTCCTCGGATCAGATGAAAAGACAGCATGACTCAAAGCATTTAAATATTCTAAGCATAAGATAAAAAAAACCCTGTGTTAGAATTAAACTTAAACATTAACATACTTTATTGCTTCACTCTTATTCTCTTCATAGTTACCACTAACTTTCTCTTCTTCAAATATTCACTTTTCTTAAACTGTGCAATATCTATATTATAACAGTAAAATGGAGCCTGTGATCAAATAAATTGTAATGAATGACCAAGGCTTTGTTTACACAACAGACTTAACTAGTTAATAATTAACTTAACCTGCTCAATTATGAGCGAGTATCTGCATTAGGGGATACTTAATAGCACTGTTTCAATATTTCAGGGGCTGTTATTAAGCTTGGTTAAGTTATTAAGCTTGGTTAGTGTAAAACTTCACTATTATTTTGTTACATTTTAGCATCTTCACATTTCTTTGTTTTTGGTTTTTTTCCACTGTATTGTGCAAACCCCAAAATAAGTTAATTCTATAACCAAGTTCAACATGTTGAATGAATGCCGTCTCTGTGACTTAGTCTGGGCAGAGACAGGAGAGTTCATTCACTTCTAACTCCTCTACTTTACAATGTTTCTCCACAGAATGATGGCTGCCATGAATGCTTCCAACATATCCAGGTGTACCTACCTGCTTTCTGAGTTTCATCTGGCCAAGGAATTCTCAACCCATGTAAAGTGGCAAGAAGACATGTAAAGGAAAATTAATCAATTGAATAGTTTGGACAACCATTTGACTGGGATGGCATACGGTTCCTGCCTTGAGCAGGAGGTTGGATTAGAAGACTTCCGAGATGCCTTCCAGCTATCTGATTCTATGATTATAATTCAGATTTATTTCCCCAAAAGCACAGAAGATTTTTAACACAAGTTTTGTGAAATGACACAAGGAGTAGCTTAGCAGTTGTACATAGAGAATGCTGTAGAAAGAATTTCCTTCTCTTAAAACATTACTGCCAAATGTCAAGACATGAAAGAAAAATATTGTAGGTGAAAAGAAACAGATTGTATTAGGAAGGCTGAGTCACAATAACATTATTTTTCTTTCTTTCTTGTATTGCATAATTGTTTTGAAATATTTACAGGTCCTTCCTGGAACAGTTCTTGAGATTCTCAGAAGTTTGCAAATTCTACTCAAGAGAATTGCAATATGACCTCTTTCTTTCACCCAGGGTTTTTGAGGGGTTGCTTGTCTTTTTTCACTTTAATGTTCTCATTTGCTGATCTGAGAATCAAGAACCAATTTAAATGGGTTTATAAAAGCATGTGTTCCACAATGTAATTTGTTCGATTTTGACACAACTTGTAGATAAAATCTAACCACTGTAGTTTATTCAAGAACCATACTTAAAAAAACCACAACTTACCACAGACCAAACAACTTGATTGCCACTGTCAAAGGAAAATACAACTTTTAGAGACTGACAGTCCCAGTAGGAAATGCAGTGCCACAACACACTCTTAAGATTTTCAGATATTTTAAGGTGATGTTTTAGGAAATCAGTGGGGTAGCTTTAGGTGAGTTCCTATGACTTATCCCAATCCTCACAGGATTGTTGTATGGGGAGAGAATAGGAGGATGGAATAATATGCTTTCTTTCTTTGACATGACAGTATAGAGGCAGGCAATTCTATTTTTTTTTTTTTTTGTAA
>BHFT01003826.1:0-88770 GCA_004320025.1 Laticauda laticaudata | reverse complement strand
TTTTTTTTTTTTTTGTAACAATGGGAGGGGGGAATGAAGTTTAGTACTATAGAACAGCAGAGGAAATCATTCCAGAATTCACCTTCACATTATACTTACTAGTATACTAGTATATATATATATATATTAAAATAATCAGAAAGGATTTTAATGCTTGAGTACATGGGCATGATTCCATGCATTTTAGTCACTTCATTTTTATTCATTTTTTTCATTCCAACATTTCATTCCTTTGTTTTTAATAATCCATTCATTCATAGGACTCTTTCTGAAGTCCTGCATTAACAGAGGAAGAATATCAAGGTCATGTAAAGTGTTAGTACTGCTTTATAGTCTACAGATAATAATGCACTTGGAATATCGATCACCAGGATACAAAACTGGTGTTGAGACTCTGGAAAGAATGCAGTGAAGAGCACTAAAGATAATTAGGGGACTAGAGGCTGAATCAAACAATCAATGGTTGAAGGAATTGAGTATGTCTTGTCTGATGAAGAGAACAATTAGGGATGCCAGGGTAGCATTTTAGGGAAACAAGAGAGGCTTGTCTAATCTAAAACAGTGGTCCCCAACCTTTGTGCCTCGGTGGCTCAGCTAGAAGAGGAGAAAGGAACCGGCCATGCAAATAGTGGGTTGGTGCACAAGTGCAGGTGCATATTTCAACTTACATGAGTAGGGGCCAGTGTGCATATGCATACACAGGCCGCTGGACTGCAAGTTGAGCTGTGTGCATATGTGGGTGTAAACCACAAGTAGTATGATGCAGAAAGGAATTAAGCGGAGATATATATTGGTACCCAATTTACATTCACTTTGTTTAGGATCAATTTTTTATTAGTTTATAGAATAAAATACAAAAATACAAAGACAAATAGTATGACACAGAGGAGAAAGGAAGAAGAAGAGAGAGAGAGAAAAGGAAATAACTTCCTATTTCTTCTGTTGCAGTAGAATAAGCCAATGGCTAGATTGACCATTTTGATCAAAGAAAAGAATATAAGTACTTTTGTTTCTACTTGGAAGCTGCTTCTGGACTTTGTTCTTGAGGTGGAAAAAAATGAAACTGATTTGGGGTTTTACTGATTACATTGATATGTCATTATAGAAATGGCTAGCTCATACTATTATGGAAAAGTAAAAAGTTGAGATTTGATGTAATGCCTTATTCCACTCTACATTTCTAGCCCTAACTCTTAAACATGCCAGATTTCCACTTCCTCCTACTGGCAAGCAACAAAACTCCCATCTTGCCATAAAGCCCACGTCACACTGCACCAATGGATGCAAAGAGGATGTAAAACGGAGAGAAACACTTGCCATCCATTGGTTAACGCCGATGCATCCATTCTATACTCACTTGCCGTGCATGATTCATACGTTCTTATCTGTTCCAGCATCCATCTACTAAGATGTCATCCGCTCAAAAGTCTTTTGAGCTGCACAAAACTTTTTGAGCGGCAATGAACTTTCCGCCGCATCCATTCTATATCCGCGACACATATGGGGAACAAACGTTCTATGTCCGTCGTCATCCATTAAACGTCCGCTGTATCCGCTCGGCATCCGCGATGCATCCGTGCAACTCGCATCTGCTCCACTCGGAAAACGGACACAGAGGAAGCGAAACGGACGCAGAACAGACACACAGTGTTAGTAGTACGGACATAGAAAGGATGAAAGCGATGCCACCTCGGACATAAAGCATTAAAACGGAAAAAATGTTTGTATATGGGATGTATCTCAGATATTTTAGGATGTTCTGGAGTATGCCTAGAGGACGCAGAAGGACACCTAGCAGAAAAACCAATATTTTCCTAAAAAAAAAAGGAGAGGAAATCACCTGGAACTCACTTTCAGTCCAGCAGACGTGTGTTGTAGACCTCTTTCAGCCTTGCCTCTTGCTCTTCCACATCATCCATTGATCTCCACCATGGATTAATCGCCACACTCCTTTTGTAGCCGCCATGATTCAAACACCAGAACCAAGCCCTCTTCAGACTGTTTCACCTTTTCTACGCAAGGAGAAGGGAGACGTCAAGAGCCTGTGTGGGTGTCTGAAGATGGATCGCGGAGAAGAGTGGAGTTTGGACTCTATGACAAGCTGATGGTGGAGCTGAGGAATGAAAGACCCTCGTGCATTCAAGCACTTCTAGAGGATGCCACCAGCCAGTGTTGACAAAGTTGTGGAGCATCTGAGACCCAGGTTGACCCAAGCAGAGCACCAACTTCCCGTCCCAGCCTGGAACCTGGACTGAAGGGTGTGCACTGACTCTGCCACCAGCTGGCCTCTGGGGACCAACATACAGGAAAATGCAGTATGCCTGGAGGGCTGCCACACAACCATCATCAGCATTCGTGGTCAGAGAGAATGTGGTGCACGGCCATCATTGAAGAATACCTGAGAGAGAGCTCCTCCAGGGTCCCACCACTGAAGAAGGGCTGGCAGGAAAAGTTTGCAAGCCAGTGGTATGAGAGTGGAACTTCCCCACACCATTGGAGCCATAGATGGGAGCATGTGGCCTGCAAAGCTCCACCCAACTCAGGGTCCAATTATTTCAACTACAAGAGCTTCTTCAGCATCATCCTCTTTTGCCATGGTTGAATGGCTGACTACAAGTTCATGTACATCGATGCTTCAGGCAACGGGTCAGCTTCAGATGCCCAGATATACAACGCCAATGATCTCAAGGGTGGGCTGGAACGCTACTTCATCATGGGTTCCCAGATCCAGACCCCCTGCCAACGACACACAAGATGTGGCCCGACTTCATCGGTGGGATGACGCCTTCTCCTCAGAACCTAACTCATGAAGCCCTACACTTCCAGATGCCTCACCAGTGAAGAGAGGATCTCAACTACAGGCTGTCCAGGGGCAAGACAGGTAATGGAGAACGCCTTTGGCATCCTGGCCAACAGGTTCCAGGTACTTCTCACCACCATTGCAGCATCTCCCACAGACCGTGGAGGAACATCGTGGAGCTTGCTGCATCCTGCACCAATCTCCATGCGCACCCGCTACCCAGTGTTGCAGAACAGGCTTGTGACCATCAACAAGGCAATGGGGGACATGGAGCCTGGGGCAATGGAGGCACAAGACAAAACTTGATAGGACACTGTGGATGTGCAAGCCCCAACAGAGCTTCACATGAAGGGAAGAAGCAGCGCTACCTTCCTGAAACACTGGTGCAACTCCCCAGCTGGAGCAGTGGAAGTTGGCAAGCAGGATGATAGATGCTTAATATGCTTCCTTTCAGCCTGTCTCCATAAACACTGATGAGATTGTGCCATGTATGTTGAGTGGCCCGACAATGAACAGGGCATTTAATAAAGAGTTGTGTTTATGTTGAATGTGTTGATCAATGATTAAATTGTTATTTATAAAAAAGGGTCACATTGTGTGGCAGCTGGGAGGGTGGACCATACGGTCCCACCTATGCTTGCACTGGTGAGGTTTATCCATCCCACAGCTATTATCCATCCACAGCTATCCATTGCCATCCCACAGCTATTATCCATCCCACAGCTATCCTTGCCCATCCCACAAGCATGCAAAGGCTTAACCATTTTCTGAAAGTTTCCACCAAGAGTTTATTAAGTAAAAGAAATGAACCAAGTGCGTGACAGCAAAGATAACCTGTTAAAATAACAAACTTAAAAGCAAAAATGATTCCAAGTAAAGTGTCTCAAGAAAGATTAAAGTCAACAGGTAACAACTCAGTCTCTGGCACTGTTCTCAGTCACTCTGAGGCATGCCCATGGTCTCAGGTGTAAAGGCTCCAGGGAACTGTGAGGTGGCAGTGGCTGGAGTGCTGGTCTGAGGCATCATTGAGGTGCCTGGCCCCGAGAGGACAACAGGAGATGTGTGTGTGCAGGAAGCTCTCAGAGAACTGGCTCAGGCCCGTGAGGTTGAGAGGCCCTTCATCCAGGACCTGGGATGTCAGTCCCAAACCGATGACAGATGTTCTGAGTACGGGCTTGGCTGTGGGGTGGAGGAAGAGGAGTGTAGTGGGGCTGTCTGGTCTGCAGCTGGGCGGAGGTGAGGCGTGGGTGGCATATGTTGGCGTTGGTGGCATCTAGGGTCTGGTGGCAATACTGTGGCGGCGACATCTGTGGCGGTGGCATTGGTGGCATCGGTGCATTCTGTGGCAGGCGATGACCTGTGCCTGGACTGGGAGGGCTTGCCTGTGCTGCTGGAATTCCTGGTAGCCATAGCCTTAGTACGGAAGGGCTGTTGAAAGGCTTTGGAAGGGCTGTGACATCACCTGGGGTGGGAGGAGCACACCTGGAGTTGGTGGGAGCAGGTTCAGCTGGGCCTGGAGGGTGGTGCCAGAAAAGCTCAGTGATCCTCTCCTTTCATCACCTGGTACTGGGGCCGGCATTTCCATGAGGGTTTGCGGTCACGTAGGTGAGGAAGAGCTTGCGGTTTTGAGGATGGAATCTCGAACGTTGTACCAGCTGAGAGAGGAGATCTGCGCCGTTTCTTGATTTTGTCCCTGATCTCCAACGAGGACAGTGTGGCTCTGTTCCCTCCAGTCTGCCTCTCTGCCTGCTTTCTGTGGAGGTGGAGCTGGGGGTGGGGGGTGGCTTGGTCTCTGGTGGCTGCAGCCTCCTCTTGCTCCATCTGCGTCCAGGGGATCCTCCACGTTCCTCGGCATGGGGTGTGCAAGCTGTCGCGGGGTCTCTTGTCATGGGCGTTCCGCAGACACCTTCCTGGACACACTGGCTGTTTCCTGGCTGGAAGAGGATGGCTGTCTGTGGGCTGTCTGAGGGAGAGGGGTGACAGAGGGCTGCTCCTCGGTGGTGGATCTTCACACTGCCAGGAAGCGGCACCTGGCCATGACGTAGGTCTTCCCAATCAGTGGCTTGACAGTGGCCTCGCCCGGATCTTTTCAGGTGCAGCTTGCCATTACTAGGTGTGCATATGTTTCCACCACCCCAGGTTGGACATCAGAAGTGTAGCCCAGGCTCTCCGCCTTCTCTCTCCAAGCCGCCTGCTTCCGCTTGGTGTCTCGATTATAGCCTTGTGGCCCTTCCTCCACAGGTACTCATTCTCCTCAGCCATCTCGGAGCACCTCCTCCTCATGGTCCTCTGCAATGGAGTACCATTTGCTCTCCCCCTTCTCCTTCTCCTTCGATTGCCTCTTCCTCCCTCTGGCAAGGCCTTCTGGGCCCTATCAGCAGGGCTTTGAGGGCCTTGGGGCTGGTCCACCACACCAGCAGCACCAGCAGCAGCAGCAGCAGGACCAGCAACAGAAAGCACCAGCACCAGCAGCAGCAGCAGGAGAAGCACCATCAGCACTAGCAGCACCAATAGAAGCACCAGCAGAAGCACCACCAGCAGCAGAGTCAGCGCCAGGGGCTGGGATGGTGGTTCTGTCCTTCTTTCCAGAGGCTGGCAGATTAGGCAACAGGCTTCCTCTTCTTTCCCCATGTCTCTGATGAAGATGTCTCTGACAGCAAGTCTTTCCTCTGAATGCTGGCCACATGAGCTGTCTTCTTTCTATGATCTGGCGGTATATGTGCTGCTTCCTTTTATATCTGCGGGGCTGATGCAATGCATCCTCCCCGCATGCGCAGTGAACGCTTTGCATCCACTACGCATCCGCTAGGCGTCCGTGATGCATCTGCGTCATCCGCTACGCATCCGCCCCTTCCGCTACGCGTCCGCTTTGCTGTTCTCCCCCGGAAGCCCTGCGGATGTGCCATCCACTTCCATCTGCTTCCATCTGCTAGGCTTCCGTTGAGCATCCGCTTAACATACTCTCCCCGTCCGTTCCTTTCCGTTATTTTCCGTTCTGTTTATGCAATTTTTTGCCCCTTTTGAGAGCGGATAACAACGGATGGAGCCACAGATGGAATTTTGCCCGTCTGCTGTGTCCTTTTTAGATACGTTTTGCTTCCGTCGGCCTATGTGACCTAGCCTTAAGCTGATGATGCAGCAATCATTTCACCATTCCAATTGGCCTTTCGAGAGCCATAAAAGCTATTGTTCATCCTGCAGAGACAACATGCTAGCCATTAACTTTCACAAAGCAAAATTATAGTATTTCCCGAAAAGATGAAACCACAGAGATGGATAATCAAGGGAAATAAAATAAAACAGATCCATAACTTCATCTGGAGATCTAGAAGGACCACACTGAGTATTTCAGGAAAAAAAATCCCAGTAAGATCCTCAAGGGCTGTTTAAAGGTTTTTAATTATGTAAAGGAGAAGAATTGATCCCAGCAGTTTTAAAACTTTAGAGGCAAAATCCCAACCTTTATGGGGTACAAGTGGACCTCCACATAATGAATTCAAGACTGTGCAGACTAAATTTTTCTGGCCTATTCTTTGTTCTTTTAATGGGCAATTAGTTGACACAGTACTTAGACTAGAGACTGGGATACTTAAAACAGAAAGGAGAACTTGAAATGATTAGTTACTGGCTTTCCCTCCCTTCAGATGCAGTCTCAGTAGCTTTGACAGATAAACATTTACCAAAATGGAATTGTTAATAAAATGTTAATAAAATACTGACCTAAGGCTTTGGGTAAAGTTCCTTATGTCTCTAGAATATAATCAGGGTAATCAGATTTTCTTTCAAAGAATCAAAGGTGTAGAATACCAAAACAAAGGAAACCCAACAACAAAATTCGGGTTAAAAATTCAACTTGAGAACAGTAAATTATAGGTAATCTTTTATTTACAATGGTAATTGAGCCTGGAATTATGCTTGCAAGTTGTGGAGGTTGTTAAAGCAAGTAACTGTGTGATTGCACCCAATTTTATGACCTTTTTATGCAACAGTCATTAAGCAAATGCTATAACTTGTAACATGGCAGTTATTAAATTAAATCTTTTGAGCCAATGGATGCTTTTTGGCAGAAACTGTTAAGTAAACACTAGTTTCCATCAAAAAAATCCAAAAATTGCAGTCACATGACTTTGAGACACTGCAAATGACCATAAATATAGATTGATTGCCAAATACTCAAAATGAGATCATATGATGGGGTAGAACAGCTGTCAGAAAACCAGGTGTAATTAACTTGGAGAGGTCCTTTGTAACTTGGTAGCTAAGTGACTGATTGTAAGTCAGGGACTACCTATGTTTAGGAAACTTACCTTTCCAAAGGTGTGAAGAAAATGCTACAAACAATGTTTTTCCATCTGGATTTTTTATTGTCCCCTTTTAAAAATAAACTATACAACTCAAGGCAGCAAACATATCTAACACCTTAATCCTCTTCCTATTTTCCCTACAACAATAACCCTGTCAGGTGAGTTGGGGGCACTTGGCCCAAGATCATCCAGGGGACTTTCATGCCTAAGGTGGAACTAGAAATCAGCCTCCTGTTTTTCTTGTAAACACCTAACCATAACCAAATTGGTTCTCTTTTTAATAGACTGTTGAAAGGCTGTCAAAGTGCCTTTCTTCTGAGGATTCAAATTTTCCCGCTGGGAGAGCTCCGGCACAAGGATATGGACAATTGCTTGAAAGCTGGATCTTTTTATTTTTCAAGAAGGCAAGATATAGTGAGGAGGCTTCGTTCCTGGGGCTAGCTAGCTAACTTCATTTTTCTCCTTTTGTGTGTGAATGTTCGTTTAGTGTTTAATGTTTAACATTTAAAAATCCTGTCAGAGTTTATTTTTCTCTGGAAGGAAAACTTCGCGAGGTGCAGAAGAAAAACCCTGCGGGGTGGCTTGATTGTATTATTGGTTCTTTCCTCATCTTTTTTAGCTTNTGGCATGTCTTGTGTTTGTAAGGGTTTTCTTTTCTTGTTTCCCTAGTTTTCTTAATTATTTGGCTTTTGTCTAAGGGACTTCTTTAATACCTTTTATTTGATTCTTTTTCCTATGCAAGTTTGTTTTATGGCTGGCTTGATGTTCCCTTCGGGCTTTTCCTGCTTGGGTGACACCATTGTCCTTGTGAAGTTCCCTTTCCACAAGACAAAAAAAACCCTGCCACTGTGAAGGTGGGGAAATTGGAACAATAACTTGTACTTTACTCTACTGATCTTTCTATAATAACTTGTACTTAAGATACATTGGGCCCACTCTGTTAAATTGACATACTTTAGATGTGAAGTACTATGTAATTCTCAGGATAGCCAAGTTTTGCATAGTTGTTGTGAAAGTGTGGCAACAGGTTGTTTACCATATCTTGGATGGCACAGATTCTTGTTAATGTCTGACTATGTTTTACAAATTTGGTTTCATCTTTGTTTGTAAAAAATAGAATGTGTTATAGACTAACAGAAGAAAAGACAATCAGGTTTACAATGTGTGGCTGAATTACATCCTGTACTATACACCTTTCAGTGGCAGTTAATTTAGTCTTTCTGGGAACTGCGATATAATCTCAGGCTGCCATCTGGTGGTACTGTGAAGTTACAGTATGCTTCCATATTCCTTGGCTTTTGCTCAACTCCAGGCACACACTACATTATAGAAAAAAGTACATACATATTCTATTAATTGCTTCTACTCTAAATTGAAATTGAATGTACATGAAATAGATTTCCTGTCTACTACTTTCCTGTCATGTATTTAAGAATTTCACAATGTTGGTTCTGAATGCATTATCATAATAATATCCAGCTTTATATCTACACGCTGGACCGTAAAAGAGAGAGATGTCTTGATCTGATGCCTGAACATTGTGAAGGACAGGATAGTGTGCAGCTATCCCTTTTTTCCACACGATGCAATCTAGAAATCCTCTAGACTAAAACTTGCTGCTGGATTAGTAGGCAAAAGTCATAGTTAAGAATGCCTTTGTCTTGGACCAGTTGCATTTTTCTTTGGCTTAGTCAGTAGACACTGACAATAGTGTCTTTATCATCTTAGATTATTTTTTATATAGCCTACCATGGAGATATGTGAAGCAGTAGCTGGTGTGAAATACATTGGCTTACATGCTGACTAGAAATAATGGGTTTGGTTGAATAATACTGATTTTGTGAGAGCTGCATTTATGATTTCAGCCCTTGTTATATTCAGGATTTTCTGCTCGATCTACCCATTTAATATATTTGGTCGGGGACAACATGTTGCAGAATCCACCCTTTTCAGAGTATAAAAAGGGCAAGAACATGAAAGCAAGTTTCTTTGCTTTGGAATAGCAGAATCTATGAGGCTAGGAGCTCTTTTTCTTCAGAAGAGACTACTTTCTTCCAAGACCTTTCAGTTCAAAAAGTTCTACTTGATTGTATGAAATCACTGAATGGGGATTGAGTTGAGCTATTCTGAGTTTTATTTTGTACTTTAGTTATCTTGATTGTAAGCTATCTAGATTCTAGCATGAATTGAGAGAAATACAAGTCTATGTTATAAACCTTGTGGATACTCAAGATAGACCTATTAGTAGAGTTGACCACCTGGAAAGATCTAGTGTGCTATGGAACTCCAATTCAGATAGATGATTGTGTATTAATAAATTGTGTGAAAGTTGAGAAATGCTAAAAGAGCTTTTCCACTACTGTGAAAGATGGGACAACACTGAGATTGGAAGGCTCCTGAAGCAGGTGGATGGAACATAAGTTGGCTAATTATTATAGTTTTAGGTCCTATGAGTATGTGGCTGAGTGTCTTGTCCAGACAGTGATGAGGTATAAGTGGAGCTGAGTATACAAGAAGGACCTACTGTTTGGGATTATACAATGGGGGCCAAGATCAGGATCAGGAATGGTGCAGAAACATGATTTAAGCCAGGGGTCACTAATCTTTTGGGGCTCAGGGACCACCAAATTCATTATTTTAAATCCTGCGGACCACTAATGTGAATTTTGACTGACGTGGCTTGCTGATGTTGGAGGAAGAGGGAGGGAGAGAGGGAGAGGGAGAGGGAGAGAGAGAGATCTGATCTAACATCAGAGGGCTGGTGATGTTCTCTCTCTCTCTCTCTCTCTCTCTCTCTCTCTCTCTCTCTCTCTCTTCTCTCTTCGTGTTCTACTTCTCTCTTCTCTCTTCTTCTCAACACAACACACACACACACACCCCCACACACATCCTCACACACCCCACCCCTCCAAGGCACACACTTTCCTAGCCTGCTTTGAGTTCCATCTCTCAGAGTGAGGGGGAAAAAAGAGAGATCCAATTAACTCAACGAGGCTTGTTGTTGGATACACGGAAAAGAAGAGACTCGAGACCAGTGTGCTTTATCAGCACGTTTTATTTTCTCTTTGTTTCATATGATCGTGCCTAGACCTTGAGCGCATGGCAAACCTTATTATATAGGGATTGCTCGTTCAGCGCACAGCGCACGCCAACTTAGTCAATGCGCATGCCGAATATACTCTTGAATCTCCACGCTTAGCCGGCCATCGCGATTTTTGATTCAGAGTGAGCCGAATCACAGCGATTCCTTCAAGCCAATCAGCTTTGTAGTATTTCTGGAAATCGGATTGGGGTAATTTCGAATCATGCTAAATATAGCAACCCTCACCCTTTGGGTTGCATATCCTAACGTACGGTTTAAACGTAGTCCAATAAGTAGGAAGGGCTTGTGAGACTGTGTCTAGTGGATGAACCGCGCACGTTAGGATCATTGTGCGTTATGCCCGGATTTCGGCCACACTGGGATTCGGTACGGAATCCCTGGTTGCTCTCGTCCTTCTCGATGGAACCTAGGCTGGAGGTTGAGTCAGGCCTCTTGCCAAAACTCCCATCCGGTTTATCCGCGGGTCCGATTGAGTTGTCGGTTCTGCTGCTTCCTCCTGGTCTTATCCGCGGGCTGGTCGAGCTGGCTTGGCTTGTTCTTCAGGAGAGGCTTCTAGTTCCTCGATTCGCTGCTGGTGACCCTTCTGCCGAAGTCGTCTGCGGTGAGTAGAGAGAGTTGCGTTTATTTTTCTGCCCATGTGGTATTGTTTGGGGGTGTTCAGGTTGTTGTTGTTATTTCAGAGGGGTTTTCCCCTCCTATTTGGTTATTTTTGGGCGGTTTCTCCTCTGGTTTTTTTATTCGTGTCTGTAGTGGTGTTTTGAGTTTCCCGTCGTTTGTCAGTGGTTGTTACTCAACCTCAGTTGGTCAAGTGTGCCATTTTTCAGGTTTTCATTTCCATCTTTTAACCGGTACGACAGGGGCCGCGTTCCTGCGTATTTTGGCTGGTACCGCAGAGTAAGGATCCCTGTAAAAAAATGTTTTGCATAGACTGTGTCTCCGGTGCAAATATTCGGTATCTTCGGTTACTAGACAAAGATTGTGCTGGTTTCTCGGGTTTGTATATGGGTGACAGTGCTGCTCTAGCTGTGAACGTAATTTCCTGCCATGAGTAGCTCTGCTGGGCTTTTGTTTGGGTGGTCGTCGTGGTTCTGGGTGTATATGTGTTTGATCGGAGTATCTCTTATTTACTTTTGTGTGTGTATGTGGCCCGGTGTCGCATCCTTTCTTTTTAGCATGATCTTTTTGTATAGCGAACACATTCGTTCTGCAGCCTCCCGTTCACACGCCAGGTGAGCGGGCACTGTTATGCATGTTGTCTAAACCCGGTGTCGGACGCGGACGAAATCTTATTGCAAATGACAATCCGTATGAAATATGCGTGCAACCCAGTGCATAGTCCTGTTAGATCATCACTGAGTAGAATCCAAGATAGTCTAATGGATGGAGACAGCATTGTGTGTCTTACGATGTGGACGTGCCATCGCGGTAGGGTGAACTTCAGAGTGAACGCTGTACTTTCCAGCAATTCCCGAGTATGCGCTACGAACCGTGTCACTGTAAGGATAATGGTGATGTCCTTATTGTGATAAGCGATTGCAAAATCTATACTGGTACTCGGATCCTTGACCGTGGTCGGACCTGGGGGTCTGCCCATTTTGAGCGTAGGAGGGTGGAACGGGGGGTTTGGTTGGTTTATCTGGCATTTTTCACATGTTGCACCCATGTCTCAATGTTTTTGTCCATGCCGCTGCACCAAGCGTAGTCGCCTGGCGCAGGGCTTTCATTCTGATGATGGCCTGGGTGTCTCATGCAGCATAGCCCAGTAACTCATTGTTACAATCGTTCTCGGTACGTACTGTCTCCATAACTCGTAATGTCTTGTCGCCATAATTAACAACCTACTTGTGTAAAAAGTTTCAGTCCTGATGGTTCTGGGGGGTTTAGTGTTCACTGCCTATTCGGATTTACCAGCCACCCTTCTTCCCACCCGAGTTTCAAAGGACTCACTCGCCAGTTTGCCTGTCTTAATGACATCGTCTCTGGCATGTCTGACGCAGTACATGGGTGGGTTGGGTTAGTGTTCTAATCTGTAGTATAGTGTGGTGTATGCCAGGTCATCTTCTGTGATTGGGTGGGGGGAGCAGCTCAGTTCGAGTCCTGAGACTACTTTTTCGCTGGTCAGTGTATTATTGATAATTGTACGGACGGCAAAGAAATCGGACCAACCTTGCTCATCCGGGGTCGACAAAATGTGTTTGAGGTGGCCTTGGTTCCGCTGCCAGTATTCCTGGAGCGGTTTTGGGTGCAGTGATAGGTGAGAAAGTCCTACGTAGATAGGTAATTCATGGACAACATTCAGTCGGATAGCATGCGCATGGCTAGCCGCGCTTCCTTGTCGACACTGTGGCTATAATTCGCTCTCTGCACTGGAATGCGACATGTCTTGGAGACGAAGCATGTAGATTGGTGCTTCTTCTCCTGTCTGGGCAGAGTGTCGGCTTAGGATGGTCCAATGCCGACGGGTGAAAGCATCGGCAGGTACACGGTCAGTGGTAGGGTTTCACTGTAACTGTAATGGACGCGACTGATTCCAATGTTAGTAAGCTCTTTCTATCTCTTTGGAAATGTGGTTTCTTCCACTTGACCGGCGTGGACTATGTGTGCATGTCTGTGGTCCAGGTGGTCATATGACAGGGGTCTGCCATCTGTTTGCACATTCTGGCGGGAGAAAACAATTTATAAAGTTAATACGGATACCTAGGCAAAGCCTGGGAGTTCCTCTTTTATTCTGCTGTTCACGGGCTCGTCTTGATGGCTTTAAACTTTTTCTCTCAGTTGGGAGGTGGATTCCATTTTGCTCAACCAGCGTACCACCAGGATTCAGTACTTTTTCTGTGACATAGTTGGACTTTACATTTTTTTACTTTTAGTACTGTGGTCTTTAAAATTTTTGCGTGACTTCCCAAAGAGATGGGCTCCGCACATTGGTTTTGTTCTTCGCTGACATCGACAACGATCATTGAAGTAGGGCACAACCCTCGTTTTTCCCCTAAATAGATTAGCTTCCCATTAGACTGCTGGAACCCTGGTGCACGAACTGCTCAAACTGGGATTTTGCCTCTTGCACAGGAATGACCCCCAGTGGGGTCCACGATGGGCTTGCGCTGCCTCCAGTCTCAGCGTCAACTCTGGCCAGCTGCTGGGTATCGCCTTGGCCACGGTCGGGAGCTTTAGCGAAGACTTTCCTCCCCCAGTGGAGTGTAGGAAGGTCTGTCATGTAACTGCGCAGACGGTTAAGAACAGCTCTGCTGGCACGCGGGCATGTTGAGGGTGGCTTAGGTAGTCACCACGTCTACACTGACCCGTCGTCCAGTTTAATATCGGGGATGGGTATTGGGCTTTCCCACGTGCACTGGTTGCTATTGGACTCGACAGGACCCCCATGGGCGTGGAGCTGGTCTGAATTGCTCAGTTGATTTTGAGGACTTGGTGAGCGTAATGCGCATTCGCTTGGTTTGTTTAGGCAATGTCGGTGGCAACATAATTGGAGGTCATCGAGTTGAATGAATACTTAGAGGGATCCCGGTACTTGCCTAGTTGCCTTTTGAAGACCTCAGTGGAGGTCCTTCATAAGAGGTTCTCCTCCGTCCCGTTTCAATCGATAGTGGTTAATGCCAGTCACCATCGATCCCTATGTGCGAACTTCCAAGTCCCAGACAGGCTTGGGCGGTCTCTATCCATGATGGTCAGAGGAGAGTAGCTCTGTGGTGTCCTTTGAATTTAAGCATGAAAAGTATCCGATTCTGAGCCACCGAGGCATCTCCTGGTAGATCTTGCTTAAGGGTCAGTCTCTGGCTTTTCCAATCTAGTCTGCGTATGCTGGGTAGCTAGAATGCTTAGACTTGTTCTTCCAGGAGCACCATGGAGACGGTAGGGATCAGAATCACCCCATGTTTGCACTGCTGGCGCTTCAAGCTGCTGACCTGCATGTGTGCTTTTTCGGGCATCGGATATGTGTTTACGGTGCCAACTGGTAACGTCTGGTGGATCTCCTTCCTGCGGTTTTTGCTGAGCCGCTTGTTCTGCTCATTCGCGCTCACGCAGTTCTCTGCATGCCAGTCTCTGGTTCTGGGGGGGGGGGGATGTATGTCGCCTTGGGCTTGCAAGTCTCTTGTTTTGGCACGACTTTTGCAATGATGTCGCCCTTTTTTACAGGGGCATAATGGCATCTAGAACTGGCAATCTGAATGGGGGTGGTTTCCTCCGCATCCGGCACACTGAAACCTGATTATTACTACCTTCTCGCTCTCCATCATCGCTGGTTCTGAGACTGGAGATCTGTGGATCTCTTCCCTCATGCCTCAATCGCTTCGATCTCGGACAGGAATGCAATGTTCGCCGCGTGGGTGCTAGCGGTGCGTGGTCTTGGATGGCTCAACTCTAGCCACTTTTGTCTGGGGCTCGGTATGAGCTTCCTGGTAGTTTGTTGGTCTCACAATTGTTATACGCACTGCCCGCATTTTGTGCACGAATCTTTTCGGCTTCGGCTGTTTAGGTGGCTCGGCAATGAGACTTCGGTTGACTGATGTGCCGCTGACGCGCTCAGTGCTCGGAGCAGGGGTCCGTCGTTAATTTCTGAGACGTGCGGTTCCTCCCGTGCATCGCCTCATCATGTGCGGAGGAACCCGCACGCCATCGATGACCCCGATGTTCTTTTAGGGCTGCCATGAGAGTCTCGCGATACTTTCACTTCCTCCTCATAGAAATTTCTGCTCTGATGGTTGGGTATAGGGCTGGTGGCTAAGCTGGGTTTCCATTAGGGCTCAGCCATGTTCCAGGTCTGTCCATGCCATCTCTTTCACGTCTTGGGGTCTGGCCAGCACCTTGGCCATCTTGAACACTGTGGGCCCACAGTGTGTCAGGAACACGGCTTTCTTCCTATGATCGTTGGCGTCCTTCAGGTTGTTGCTCTCGAGGAACATGAGGAATTGATCGATTTCCGATTCCCAGTCCTCGGCCGCCTGATTGAATGGTGTGGGTGGCGAGTTGCTGCTGCCCATCTGGTCGGTTGTTCAGCTCTGGTTGCCATGTGCTCAACTGGTCTCTTTGTCTCAGGATCCCACCTTCGTCACCAGTGTTGGATCGTGGGAAAAGAGACTCGAGACCAGTGTGACTTTTCAGCTCTTTATTTGTTATATTGATCTGTGCTAGACCTCGGAGCCATGGCAACCCTTTATATAGGGATTGCTCACAGCTTGCTGGCCAATGATGGCTCTCTGAATCTCCTGCACTCGGCCTGGCCAATCGTGGTTGATTCAGAGTGAGCCAATCACAGTGCTTCCTTCAACCAATCAGTTCATAGTATTTCTGGACCAATCGGATTGGGGTATTTTGAGTATGCTAATATAGAACACTTGTGATATTCTTTCTTTCTCTCTCTCCCTTTCTCTTTCTCTTCTTTCTCTTTCTCTCTCTCCCACACACACACATACGCACACACAGAGAGATCCCTCACACACCCCTACCCCCTCCAAGGAAGCCACATTCCTAGCCTGCTTTTGAGCTCAGTTCTCAGGCTTTATGAAAGGGAAGCAGCAGAAGTCTTTCTTTCTCTCCTCCCAAACTCCACCAGAAATGAGTCTTTGCTGGTGCAGCCTCTGGGAGCAGGATGCCTTGCAGGATCCAAAGGCTCATTTCTCGCAGAGTTTGGGGGAGAGAAAGACTTGCTGCTTTCCTTACATGCAGCCAAAAGCAGAAGAAAAAAGCAGAAGAAGCATCTCGGTGGCCAGACAAATTCCCCTCTCTGCCCTTTTCCCCCTCCCCTCACTACCTCATGTTGTTCTCAATGCAAGTGATGCAGGCCTTGTGTTCCTGCGAGACATGTGGGCAGCACAGCCTTGTGTTCCCCCACAACCTGGATTAATTGCTTTTGGGGGGTGCTCTGGGGGTGACATTTCTCTGCGGATGACCAAAATTTTCTCATGGACCACCAGTGGGCTGTGGCCCATTGATTGGTGACCATTAATATAAGCCACTGCAGGAAAAGGAGTAGCATTAAGTCAGTTGCCCCTATCTGGACCTATGTGTGTTCAAATTGTTGGATGCCTTGGTTTCCAGCTGCTGCTTATGGACAAATATTGTCCATAAACCCCATGGACAATATTTATTCCCCAAGACTGCATTCATCTAAAAAGTTGTGATGAATGAACATGAAGACTAAGCATGTATTACTCAGCCTTATCTGGGCATCTTATCTGGCCAAGATTTAGCTCTGTCAGAAATATAACCCCGTTATCTGAGATTCGCGTCTTGCAGCAGTGAAAACACCATAGCCAGGGAAAAGAGTGTCTGTCACTGGTGTATAAAACACTCATGGTGGCAAATAATTCTGCCGTGAAGTTGGCTGGGTGTGAACACCTTTGAGTGGAATTGGACATCAACTGCTAACCACCCATCTGTGGTTATCCAGCCCTTGATAAGCAACTGCATGTTAGCTTAGTGCTGGTGTTGGAGTTTCCTGGGCTTCTTTTATGGAATTACTTCAACTTCCATGGGGATGTAATTTTATACTGTAGTTTCATGTTCTTGACACAAGTAATTGTAGCCATAACTTAGATAGGCAGGCATAAGCCTTATTTCATAGCTTATGAGTCACAAGAATGGAGAACAATGACATCTGCCCTTCAATGTGGTCAGATTACTTCCTTATCAGAGGATATATCATGGCCCTTAATGTGGAAGGGGATGTTTAGAATGGTTTTTGTAGGCCTTTAGTAGATATACAGGGATTCCAGATAGTCTCTAGGATGGAGGCATTGGAGGGCATCCTGAGAGTGGGCTGTTTTATCTGACACCCAGATGATCTCTGAAACTGAAAATATTGGATGAGACTTCTCCTGCACGGTCTTTCTCCAATTACCAATTCCAAGTGGTTGCTTGATTTATTGAGTAGTTGGAAGAAAATGAAGGACATAAAAAGACACTTAGAATGATAATATCTGTAAATTACTAGTGACCAAGCACTGTAGGAATTCATATTTAAGTCTACAGAATGGTAATAAGAGCTAAAAGCAACAATATCAGGACTTTTTCCCCCTTGGTTAAACCAGCCCTGGGCATGGCCACCGCATGATGCATCTGGCCTATGGGCCAGGAGTTTGACAGCCCTGGTCTAAAGTATAAGATAAATTCCTCTTCTTCTTGGCTTCTTTGGGCAGGATTAAGAGATGACAAATTACTTAGCCAAAGTGAACCCTATTGAACAAGATGAATGAATTGCCTGCTTAGAATAGAGTGCCCAGCTTTGCAAATGTATCATGATATTAATCATTATCATAACATTGCTAATTTTGTTGATTGTCAAGCTTTCTAAGCAGATTAAAATAGATAGTAATTCAATCATGGACATCAGTGCAAAGCATATATATTGTCATGTCGTTGTTCGAGTTGGACTCTGAGAAAAACAGCCGACAGGGAATGGAGGCGTGGCTCCAGAGGTTGTGGAGGAGGCTGGGGCCAGCTGGGCCCAGAGGAAGAACCAGGCCCTTCCCTCTGCATCCTAGGACACACATGAAGGAATGGAGAAGGAAACAACTTTGCTTATGAGAGAGGAAGCGGTCATGATCCCCCTCAATGGTTGCAGCTGAGAAGAATAGTGCATAAGAGAGACGGTTAAAATATAGCATTGCCAGAAGCAAAGCATGTTTTATTTTGGGCTGAAGTTATCTTGGTTGGTGTCCTTCCAACAGACTGTGCCTTGCTATCTCTTTGAAGTTGNTGGTAATTACTTATCCTGGTCCATTGTGGAATTTCCTTCATTGTAGTTTGTTTTGGGTTTTTTATTTCACCTCTATCAGCTCACTAAGTTCGGACTGTGTTGCTTTCTTTTAAATACTATTTTTGAATAAGTTTTATCTCCAACTGAGAATTATTGAACAGTAGGGCTAAGTTGGAGGCATTAAAGGACATTTATTTACATTTTGGATTTTGTTACGTTTGTGTTACATTCTGGGTCATCACATATATGTTATTTGGATAAAAGTTCATTATTAATTTATATATGATAACAAAACAAAACAAACAACTTGCTTTCCCATACAGACAGTCCTCGATTTACAGCAGTTCCTTTAGTGACCGTTCAAATTTCAATGGCACTGAGAAATGTGACTTATGACTGTGTTTCAGTTACAACCTTTGAAGCATCCCCATGATCATGTGATCAAAATCCAGATGCCATATTTATGATCATTGCCATTTCCTGGAGTCATGTGATCACTTTTTGCAACCTTCTGATAAGCATAATACAGTGAATAAGTGAATACAGATTCACTTAGCAATTGGGTTAACTAACTTTACTAATTGGAACCATTCATTTAACAACGGTGGCAAGGAAGGTCGTAAAATGGGGCAAAACTCAGTTAACAAATTCTCTCTTAACAACAGAAATTGTGGGCTCAATTGCGGTCATAAATCGAGTAATACCTATATTGTGTAAAATTCTTTGTGTTAATTTCAATAAAAAATAATAAGAAAAAGAAACCTCTCTTCCACATAAAGTCCAATGTTTGGGACTTATATGGATATATTCCTGCTATTTTCTTGCCAGCAGCACAAAAGTACACTGCCATGGTCATTTTCCAAGTTTTTTTTTAAAAATAAAATAAACTAGCCTTCAGAGTAGAACCGAACTACATATATCTCCTATCTCCTACCCAAGTATTAAACCAACAACCTTGTTAAATGTACTCAAAATTGGCTAAGTGCTTCCACCTAGTGGCCCTCCATATATAAATGCATTATTGTGTCAGCTCTCTGTCTCTCTAACTTTCCTCAAAAGTTAATTTGGTAGCTGTGGAAAGGAAAACCTACTTTTGCCAGTGATTTCAGCTTTGCCCTTTTAAGCAGCAATATAAGGCCATTTCAGGGCAAGATCAGTTTGAGTGTCTTTTTTAAAGACTATTTTTGTTGTGGACTTTTCTATTGATTGAACCAAATTGATTACACCCCCCTTTTTATTACCGGGCTGCACAATACGATTTCCCCTGAATCCCTATTTTAATATAGTGTTTTCACTCTTTTCCCTTCTCTTTCAAATGCTACTAATAGGGACTTAAACTTTGAGATCAGTATGTTAAAATGAAGCAATACCGTCCCCTGCTGTTCAGGTTTAACATTGCAAGCTATTGTTGTCCTATAATGCTTTGAGTCTTTAAGCTGGGTTTTTTTTCTCGTCTGTAAGGTACAGATACAGATTTACTATGTGAAATTACTACTAATAAATTATTTGCCCCAGAAGTGCCCATTTTTAATCTGTAAATGATAATTGGTAGATTTTTCTTATGAAGAGAGAGACTTATAAGACTAACACTTTTTGGCTTGGCTCATTGTGGTTTTTCCCTCCAAAAATTATACATTTGTTTCCAAATACATTTCAAAGTACTGTTTTTGTTCTATAAAGCTGTTTCTGTCTTGGCATATGGATCTCTATATTTCTTCTTGCTCTGACTAGAATAAGCCTGATTTATTAAGTTATATTCTGGAAAAATCATTCCTGGTGTCTTATTTTTCAGAAGGCTGAAAAGTCAAAAAGAGCTGCTTCTTGGTAGCTGCCTGGTTCTATGTAAAGTCTTTTTATGAAGATCAAGCTGATTCCTTCATACTCTCTGATTGTATTTGAAAGATGCTAAAGACAGAATTATTTAGAGGTACTGCGGAGCAGAACTAAGCACCGGTGAAGATAGTGCGCTGAGCTGTTGATGAACCAGCTTTTTTGAGATGTTTAACCCTTCAAATCTGTTTAGACTCCTTTTAAGGGATAAGAATATATAAGAAAAGGAATAGAATAGAATTGTTATTGGCCAAGTGTGATAGGACACACAAGGAATTTGTCTTTGGTGCATAAGCTCTCAGTGTACATAAAAGATATAAGTGATGAATCATGATCATAGTCATCATAAATACATTCAATATATTCAAAAATATCCAAAAGGGATCTTCACAAAGAGGCAGAGGAATTAAAACCTAAATTGATAAACCGAGTGGAAATCCACTTTAGTAATAAGGAAGAAGAAATGGAAAAGGAGATAACCTTTTGAAAGATGCTAGAAAATTACAAGATTTGGATTTGGCATATAGGATTAAGTAACTTAAACAAGGGCTGAAGGGATAATCAGACAAGTGAGCCACCAAGGTATGAAAGAGCTTGGAAACATTAATAAACAACTTACAGAAGTGTTTTATCAAATTGCAAAAATTGCACAGACTTCTAGCAAAACAAATGCCAGATGCTATGAAAAATGAGCTTGATATTGTAAAAAGTTGAAAAAGATATTACAGACATTAAACTAGATTTAGCAGATGTCTAGGACCAGAAGAGAAGAAATGAGAGTTAAAGGCTTCAGAGGGAATGTAGAAATGACTGATTTAATTGGATATCTTATCTCCAAGATTAATAACTTCCTGCTAGATATTTAACTTTCAGACAGAGATATAGAATTCTAGGCTCATCTGAATATGAAATAAATGTAATCACAAGACTTGTAAATAATTTGGATGAAAAACAAAGTTGTTCAAAGAAGTTGTGAGCTAGAAGAAACAAACTAGGAAAGATATTGTTTTTCAAGATACTAGTTAATTAATTTATAAGGCTTATAAGGACATCCATCTTAAGAGAAACAACTCTGAGCATCTCACAGCAGGAGTGCAAAACCAAAACCCCATAAAAGCAATTAAAAATAACTAGCACAACTAATCTCCTTCAATACAATCAAAACCATCACTCTCAGGTTCTATGCTAACTCTATCAAAGTACTTGAAGGGAAGAAACAGTTATTTAGGCCTTCTGAAAGATTTAGATGGTAGGCATCTACTGGATCTCAAGAGGAATGGTATTCTGGAGGGAAGGGGATGTGATGGAAAAGGCACACTTCCTACGTAGCATGAGATGACAACATTTAAGACAAGGTGCCTGGAACATAGCTTTGTATCTAATTTATGGAATGGTCAGATGCCCACAGGAAGAGGTGGTCCTGAAGATGATCAGGTCTTGGTCCAAGTAGGACTTGAAAGGTAATAACCAGCCCCTTGAATTACATTGCAAAATAAATGTGGGAGGTCATATATGCCTAGATTTCTTTAGTCATTTCCCCATTGGACTACTGCTATGTACTCTACATGAGACACAGGGCTGTCCTTGAATATCACTCTGGTCTGGTGGCACTGGAATCTGGTGGCACTGGAATCTGGCACTGGAATCTCTGGTCTGGTGGCACTGGAATCTGGTGGCACTGATTTTATAGAGCACCCCTAAGTTCATTCCAGCACCCCTAGATTCACTAAAGTTTGCACAAGAAAGGGTATAACTTGAGTGGAGGGTATAACCTGGGTGAAACTAGGGGTGCATTATAATGCCCATGCCACCAGATTCAATATCAGAATGATATTCAAGGTTAGCCCTGTGTCTCATGTAGAGTGCACAGCAGTAGTCCAATGGGGAAATGACTAAAACATCTAGGTATAATATATGGCAATGAGCAAGGCCTTCCAACAATTGATCCACAAGATTAATCTTTATAAAGTCCCCCTACCCACTTGTTTCTTAAATAGGAGCTGTGAAGGCACCCCAATTTTGCAGCCATTTTCTCTGGAAAACTCTAGAGTCAAAGATGACATCACCAGATGTCATCTGGTTTAAAATTCAAAGTCAGTCCATCTTGCCATAATTGAGACAAAGTTAGTTCTTCCTCATCCAGATCCACACAACCTTTTTGGGCACTGGATCAGAACTACCGAAGCATCTCCTACCTAGGTAGGGATAGAGATGTATAATGGGGGTATTATCAGCATACTGATGATACCACATATCATGCCTTCGAATGATTTCATCCAGCAGCTTTATGTAGCTGTTGAAAAGGAGTGGCAAGTGACCATAGCTATGAGGAGCCCTACACTGCAGGCGCCATCCCTCAGTAACACTGATTGGAAATGGTCACAGTGGATAGAGAAGTACCACAACAAAATGGTGCCTCCCATTTTAATCCCCAGAGCCAACTCAGGATATCATGATTAATAGTATCAAAAAGATCCTGGAAGGCTGAGCCAGTTATACCATCTCAATCCTGACCTCTTCCAAGGTCATCTGCAAATGTAACCAAAGTTGTATCAGTACTATACCCTGGCATGAATCAAGAATTAAAAGGGCCCAGATAATTTTTTTTTTTTGAAACTTTCAATAAACATTAAAAAATAAATAAAAATAAAAGAGGGCTGAGAATCCAGATGGATGTCAACCGACTTCAACACTGGGTCCTATCTAACAAAAAGAAATTCAACGTAGAGAAAAGTAAGGATTTATACCTAGAAAAGAAAAATCAAATGTACAGGTCCAGATTAGGAGAAACCTGGCTGAACAGCAGTTACTGTTGGAGTGAACTTGGAGTCCTAATGTACAATCACTTAAATATGAGCCAACAGTGTGCGGCAACAGCCAAAAAAGCCAACATGATTTTAGGTTGCATTAACAGAAGGATAGAATAAAGATTGGGTGAAGTATTAGTATCGCTTTATACAACCTTAGTAAGATCACACTTAGAATACTGCATCCAGTTTGGGTCACTGTGTTATAAAAAAGTTGTAGAAACTCTGAAAAGAGTGTAGAAAAGAGCAACAAAGATGATTAGGGGACTGGAGGCTAAAAACATATAAAAATGGAATTAGGTTTGTCTAGTCTAAGGAAAAGAAGGATTAGGGGTGACATGACAGCTGCGTTCCAATATCTCAGGGGCTGCCAGAAAGAAGAGGGGCTCAACCTATTCTCCAAAGTACCAGAAGGCAAGACAAGACACAATCGATGGAAACTAATGAAGGAGAGAAGCAACCTAGAAATAAGGAGAAATTTCCTAACAATGAGAAAAATTAACCAGTGGAATTGCTTGCTTCAGAAGTTGTGAGTACTCCATCATTGGAGGCTTTTCAAATACTGGACACTCAATTGTCTGGAATGGTACAGGTTTTCCTGCTTGAGCAGGGGTTGGACTAGAAGACCTCCAAGATCCTTTCAGTTATTCAGTTATTCAGTTCCTCCTTGCCACCTTTAAAAGATAGATAAAGAAACAAATGCTATTTATGGCTAAAGCTACCTTTTTAATTAACATTGGCCGTAGTAACATAATCTTGCAAGTCTGAGTTTGTTTCTCCTTTTATTTATATGGATTCAGAGGGTATTTATCTGAGATTTTTCAATGTTTATTCCCTTATTGCCATAATAATAGAGCTTCCTTCTCCCTGTCAAGGTCACCCTCTTTATTCTCAGCAATCATACAGAGCATTACCTGGTGAAATTACCATAAGACATGTTTATGGACACTGGTGTGGATGACTTTAAAACTGGATGGGGAACTCTTGGAGGACAAAGATAGCAAAGGTCCTTGGTCCTGAAGACTGACTCACTGTTACTTTAAGCCCATGTCACACAGCACCAACGGGTGGAAAGAGGATGTAAAACGGAGAGAAAGACTTGCCATCCGTTGGTTAACGTGATGCATCCGTTCTGTACTCACTGCTCCGTTTTTTCATACTCTCTATCCGATCCAGCAGTCCTCATACTGAGATTTCATCTGCTCAAAAGTTTTTGAGCCTGCACAAAACTTTTGAGCGGAAAATTAGTCCAACGCATCCATTCAACATCCCTACGCATACGGGGACATCCGTTAGATGTCCGTTGTATCTGTTACACGTCTGGTATATCTGCTAGGCATCCGCTGCGCATCCGTGCAACTCACAATCCACTTCCAGCGGAGAAAACGACACAGGGAGGAGCGAAAACAGGCACGGAAAGGACACGCAGCTGTTAGTAGCATGGAAGTAGAAAGGATGAAAGTGGATGCAGTCGCATAGAAAGCATTAAATGGAAAAAAAAACGTTTGTATAGGGGACGTATCTCGGATATTTAGGATGTCTGCAGATGTCTAGAGGACGCAAAAGGACACCTAGCAGAAAACCTATATTTCCTATAAAAAGGGGAGAAATCACCTGGATCTCACTTTCAGTCCACGCCCTGCTGTGCAGACCTCTTCAGCCTTCATCTTGCTCTTGCTCTTCCCAGCATCCAGTCATCTCCACCATGGATCGTCGCACACTCCTTTTGGTAGCCGCCATCGTTCTGTGTGAAGCCCTCTACAGGCTCTTTCACCTGTTCTACGCGGAAGAAAAGGAGGCGTCTAAGAAGTGTCTGGGTCCGAAGATGGATCACAAGAAGAGCTGAGTACGGACTGTATAAAAGCTTGATGGTGGAGCTGAGGAACGAAGACACTCGTGCATTCCAGAACTCATGAGGATGCCGGCCAGCATGTTTGACGAAGTTGTGGAGCGTCTGAGACCCAGGTTCACCAAGGCAAACACCAACTTCCATTCCCAGCCTGGACCCTGGGTGAAGGTGGCACTGACTCTGCGTGCACCTGGCCTCTGGGACTCCACATACAGAAACATGCAGTATGCGGAGGGTGCCACACAACACCATCAGCATTGTGGTCAGAGAAGTGGTGCAGGCGATCAATTCAAGAGAATACGTGGAGGACCTCCTCCAGTGCCCCACCACTGAAGAAGGCTGGAGGAAAGTTGCAGAGCAGTGTATCAGAGGCGGAATTTTCCCCAATCGTTGGAGCCATAGATGGAAAAACATGGCCTGCAAAGCTCCAGCCAACTCAGGGTCCATTATTACAACTACAAGGGCTTCTTCAGCATCATCCTCTTTGCCATGGTTGATGCTGAAAACAAGTTCATGTACATCGTGGCTTCAGGCAACGGGTCATCTTCAGATGCCCAGGTATACAACGCCAGTGACCTCAAGGAGGGGCTGGAACGCACTCTCATGGGCTTCCCAGATCCAGACCCCCTGCCAACGACACGCAAGGATGTGCCTACTTCTGTGGGGATGACGCCTTCTCCCTCAGAACCTACCTCATGAAGCCCTACACTTCCAGATGCCTCACCCGTGAAGAGAGGATCTTCAACTACAGGCTGTCCAGGGCAAGGCGGGTGTGGAGAACACCTTTGGCATCCTGGCCAACAGGTTCCAGGTACTCTCCACCACCATGCAGCATTGCCCAGAGAGAACGTGAGGAACATCATGGAAGCTTGCTGAATCCTGCACAATCTCATGCGCACGCCGCTACCCAGCTGTTGCAGACAGGCTCTGTGGACCACCAACAAGGCAATGGGGACATGGAGCCTGGTGAATGGACAGCAAGGGCGAACCTGATAGATACTGTGGATGTGCAAGGCCCCAACAGAGCTTCGTAAGGCGAAGAAGCAGTGCAACCTCCTGAAACACTGGTGCAACTCCCCAGCTGGAGCATGGAGTGGCAAGACTCAGGTGGTAGATGCTTAATGGATGCTTTCCTTCAGCCTGTCTCATCACCACTAATGAGATTTGTGCCATGTATGTTGCAGTGGCCCTACAATGACAGGGCATTAATAAAGAGTTTGGTGTTTATGTTGAAATGTGTTGATCGAATGATTAAATTGTTTATTGATAATAAAGGGCCATAGGTGTGGCACTGGGAGGGGGGACGATACCGTCCCACTATGGTTGCAGCGAGGAGTTTATCTACATCCCATGCTATGATTACGCCATCCCACAGTTTCCCATCCACAGCTATCCCTGCCATCCCACTGCTATCCAAAAACCCATCCCACAGCTATTACCCATCCCACAGTGTATCATCCCTGCCATCCACTGCTATCCTTATCCATCCCACAGCATGCAAAGGCTTAAACCATTTCTAAGTTTACCACCAAGATTTATTTACTAAAGAACTGAACGAATGTGTGTGAGCAAAGATAAACTCTTATAATGGCAAACTGTAAAAGCAATGACCCAAGTAAAGTGTCCCAAGCAAAGATAAGTCAAACAGGTAGCAACCCAGTCTCTGGCACTCTTCTCAGTGCCACTCTGAGGCGTGCCCATAGTCTCAGGGTGAAGGGTCCAGGTGCTGTGGAGGTGCGCTTGCTGCTGGAGTGCTGGTTTGAGGCACCATTGGGGTGCCTGGCCATGAAGAAGACAACAGGGGATGGTGTGTGGAGGAAGCTCTCAGAGAACTGGCTCAGTCCTGTGCATGTTGAGAGCCCCTCCTCCATAGACATGGGGTTGTGTCAGTCCCAAGACCGATGACAGATGTTCTGAGGCCGGGCTTGGCTTGTGGGGTGGAGGAAGGGAGGAGTGTAGTGGGGCTGTCTGGTTGAAGTGTGAGCGAAGGTGAAGGGCCGTGCGGTAGGCATCTGTGGCTGGGTGGCATCTGTGGCGTCTGAGGTAGGGATGAAGTGGCCATGGTGGCATTGGGTGGCATTCGCACTGTGACTGTGCCTGGACTGGAGAAGGCTGTCTGTGCTGCTGGATCTCCTGGTAGCTGTATCCTTGGTAGGTGAGGGCCTGTGGACCTCTGGAAGGGCTGTGACATCACCTGGGGTGGTGGAGGAGCAGACCTGGACTGGGTTGGAGCAGGTTTCAGTTAGGCCTGGAGGGTTGTGCAGAAGACCTGTGATCCTCTCCTTTATTACCTGGTACTGGGGCTCGGGCATGCCAGAGGGTCTGGGTCCACGTAGGTGAGGAAGACTTGTGGTTTGAGGATGGAATCTCGAAGTGTACCGACTGTGAGAGGAGATCTGCGCTGTTCTTGATTTTGTCCCTGATCTCCAAAGGGACAGTGTGGCTTCTGCCCCTCCAGTCTGGCCTCTCTTCCTGCTTTCTGTGGAGGTGAAGCTGGGTGTGGGTGGGTTTGGTCTCTGGTGTCAGCGCCCTCTCCTTGCTCCCACTGCGTCAGGGGGTCTCTACGCGCTCCACAAGCTGTTGCTGTCGGGGGGGTCTCCATCATGGGGCGCTCCACATATATCTACCTGGCACAGGAGCTGACTCTTGGCCAGAAGAGGACTGGCTCTCTGTGGCTGCCTGAAGAGAGGAGGGTAGACAGAGGGGCTGCTCCTTCGGTGGTGGATTTCACCCTCCAAGAAGCTGTACTTGGCCATGCAGGTAGGTCTCCCCGGTCGGTGAGCTTTGACCGCGCCTGGCCAGACTTCTTGAGGTGCAGCTTCCTCTCACCAGGTGTGCATGTGCTTCCACCACCCCAAGGAGGACCTCCGAAGTGTAGCCCAGGCTCTCTGCCTTCTCTCTCCAAGCCACCTGCTTCCTCTTGGTGTCTCGATAGAGCCTGTGTCCCTTCCGCCAATAGGTAGTCGTTCTCCCTCAGCCTATTCGAGCACCTCATCCTCATGTTCCTCTTCGATGGAGTACTGCCTCCTCTCCCTATCTTGCGTATGCTCTTCCTCCTCTGGCAGGGCCTTCTGGGCCCTCATCAGAAGGGCTTTGAGGTTCTAGGGCTGGTCCACCACACACCGACCCATTAGCAGCAGGCAAAAACAAGCAGCAGCAAAAGCCAGCACACCAGCAGGACCAGGATCGCAGCCAGCAGAGTAAGGCACCAGCAGGACCAGGCAGCACGCAGCACCAGCAGCACCAGCAGGACTAGGAGCAGCACCATCAGAGTAAGCACAGCAGAAGCACCAGCACCAGGAGCAGCACCATCAGAGTAAGCACAGCAGAAGCAACGCGCACCAGGAGCAGCGCCAGCAGAGTAAGCACAGCAGAAGACCAGCACCAGGAGCAGCGCAGCAGAGTAAGCACCCCAGCAGGACCAGGAGCACCACCAGCGCACCAGCACACCAGCAGGACCAGGAGCAGCACCATGCAGAGTAAGCACCAGCAGAAGCACTAGCACCACGGAGGCAGTACCATCAGAGTAGCACCAAGAAGCAACAGCACCAGGAGCGAGCGCCAGCAGAGAAGGCCGCAGCAGAAGCACCGAGCACCAGGAGCAGCGCCAGCAGAGTAAGCACCAGCAGAAGCCACAGCACCAGGAGCAGCGCCAGCAGAGTAAGCACCAGCAGATGCACCAGCACCAGAAGCAGCGCCAGCAGAGTAAGCACCGCAGAAGCACCAGCACCAGGAGCAGCACCAGCAGAGTAAGCACCGCAGAAGCACCAGCACCAGGAGCAGCGCCAGCAGAGTAAGCACCAGCAGATGCACAGCATCAGGAGCAGCGCCAGCAGAGTAAGCACCAGCAGAAGCACCAGTACCAGGAGAAGCAGCAAACAACGAAGCCCCCACCAGCAGATCACCGAAGCAGCAGAAAGCCCCAGTAGAAGCAGAGTCAGCGCCAGGGGTGGGATAGTGACCCTGTCCTTTCTTGCCAGGGCTTGGCAAAGATGGCACAGGCTTCCTCTTCTTCCCCATGGTTGTTGGCTGGAGATGTGTCTGGCAGCAGGTCTTTCCTCTGAATGGTGACTGCTTCCAAGCTGCATCTTTGATATCCGCGCGGGCTGATGCAATGCATCCTCCCCGCATGTGCCGTGAATGCTTATGCATCCGCTAGGCATCCACGGCATCCGCTCAGATCTGCTCTGCATCCGCTCCTTCTGCTGCGCGTCCGCTTCGCTGTGCTCCCCGGAAGCCTCTGGCTGCTCATCCGCTTCCATCCGCTTCCATCCGCTTCCGTCCGCTAGGCTTCCATGGAGCATCCGCTTTACATCCTGGCTACGTCCTCTCCCATCCATTCCTTCCATTGTTGTCCACTCTGTTTATGCAAATTTGGGGCTCTTTTGAGAGCGGATAACAACGGATGGAACTCTTTCTCTCATGTTGTCCTTTTTACATACTTTTTGCATCCGTCAGCCTATGTTGACAGGCCCTTAAGTTTAGCGTTTTGCAGAATTACTCTTCTTGAGAGAACAGTAGTAGAAGCCTTGGTTTTGGCCTGCAAGTATATGGGAGGCATCTGGTTGACCTTTGTGAGTGTCAACCCTTCATGGTAATTGAGACAAGAAACCAATACTACAAGTAGTAATGCTACCTTTATTGTACACAGAATCATGACACAGAATCATGTTAATGTTAAAGCATCTCTCTTCCCCCTTGCCTTTACTTTGCAGGGGACTAGAGAGTGTTCCCTCTGAGATGCTTTCCACACCCCATTCCTTCTGTGGACTGAAATGTATCTTTACCGTTTCTGGCCCAGGCCTTTCCTCCTCCTGTCTTCAAAGGGTATTTCCACAGATCGTTGCAGTGATCAACAAAATATTGGAAGAAGATAAGCCTGAGCTTTTCCTGCATGGCTATTCTTATGTGCAGATAGAATTACAATGTCAAAGGAAGCATCTATTTATCTGTAAACATTCAGAGGCATGATGGGCAGAATAGAAATTTGATAAATAAATAAATTTCAGAGTCATAGTTGTCAAGCAAACATCCTTGCCATCCTGTGTTTTATGTATTGCAGTTCATGCGTTATACTCCACATATTGTGTGCGTGGTGGTTGGGGAGAATTCCAAGCTTGAATTCCAAGCCTGGATCTTTAAAAGGGTACTGTATTGTTTATGCATCTCTTAAATTTGAGCAATTTATACCATCATCTACCATTGTCCCAAGAGATCGCTGTCTTAAACTTTCCCAGTAGATGATGTCTCTCTTAGTTACTGTTAATTGAACTCTAAATCTGAAAGCTTCTTGGGTTATAAGGAAATAAAACACCCTCTCTCTCTCTCTCCCTCTCTCTGTCTCTCTTTTGCTAATAGCTGGGGCCAACACTTGCAAAACTTCAAACGGGCTTGTGAATCAAAGCTTTTCATCAGTGGGATTGCTTGTTGGAGTTCTAATCTTTCATGCTTTCTAATGCAATAACATCAAAGGAACCCAAAGAGAATTGCAGCCACTCCAAAGCAATGTTGCACACACAGTAAAATAGTTAACAACCACCCCACAATTAAAAGAAGAAAACAATTATTTACATAAGTTATAGTTTAATCACGATGATTATTGCCCCCTCCCCTTACCCCAAAAAATCAGATTGTACAGTTCAAAGGTAATATCCAGTGCTCTTGAGACCGCTGGAAGAAAATAAAAAAGAATTAGGAAGTGTCTTATGTATAAATCTTCAAAGCCAAAGCAACCAATTTATGTTTCATTCTTACTTACTGAAATGTTGTTTGCATATTTTATTATTCCTATCATCTTGCTTGTCACAATCCATCCAAAGAATTCTCAAAGAACATTAAGTCCTACAAATAAATAAACTGTGAATGATGAGCAAGATACAAAATGGCAACAATTAATATCAAAAAGCTGATTTGTAAGGTTTCATTACACCAAAGACTTTTATTATGCTTATTATTATTTTTATTAGACAGCTGCTCTTCTATGTGTTGCCTCTGGGCAAAGACAATTTTGTGCCAGAAGAAATTGGAAAGCCTTAAAGTATCAGGAGAGTGTTACTACTAGTCTTCTATGAATAAAGTGGAATAACATTTAGTTGATATGTAGTTTTCTTTAAAAAGTTATATGACAGCTCTTGGGTTGTGGAAGAGAAAGCAGAGGTAAGAACATAACTTGTCTAGACTTTCTTCTTTGCTGATAAGAATTTCCAGCAGAATTTTAAAAATGCCATGTAATATATTTCTCTCAATATCACATATTTGATATATTAGGGCTACAGCTCCCATAATTAATATGTTTGTTTAGCAAAGGCCATGCTATTGCCTGCTCATGGATTTTGATGGGACACAGAACAATAATTCCAAAATAGGAACAAAGGTATATACATCCCAATATAAGTCTATTGTATTGAGCACAGAGTTCACAAGCCTTGGGTAGTAGTAGCACAGATGATTATCTGGATATATATTTAAAAGTTGCCAAGTGATACATAGCTTATTTTTGGGATGCATTAAAACATTATAAAGTAATCAAATGAGAAGAAGGGGAAACATACTTACTAGGAGAAAGCAAGCACCGATCATCATAGCTTTGATTTTTACATCAAGGTCCACAGGAATCTGAATGCCAAAGTTGGCTGTATTAGTAAATATGTTATTGACAAATCCAGACCAATACTTAGAAATCTTGCCAATAGTTGACATATCATTTAAAGATTTTACCTGCAGGGAAAAAAACAGCATAGAAATCATTTGGAAAACTTCAGCTGTGTATTCCTGAAATATTTAAATAATTTCTTTAACTCTGATGAGTCCTCCTGACACATTGTTGGTTAGCAAAGTAACGAACTGATATTTACTGAAGTTTTTCTCTCTGCTTGGCCAAGGATATTTTTAGCATGCTAAAAATAAGCAAAGCTAAAGACCAATAAAATGAAATGCAGAGCAGGTGGGTGGGTGGGTTGTCCTTGTGGAACTAAGAGGTTTTTTTCCTATGGTTTTGTGATTTGATGTTAATGGGACTGTTGTTTGGGAGACATCCTGGATTATGATCCATCAGATGGGAGGGTTTAAAATATGTTTAAAATACATAAATAAACGTTGGGATAGGCAATCTATATTCCCAGGACTGGATATTGTCAGAGTACATTCATTAACTGGCAGAGACATGATTAACAAAGTCAGCAAGTGAGTAAGCATGGTAACAGACCAGCCAATGGGAGCTAACAGCCGGGGTGTAGTTTTGCTCTGTGTGCTTTGTTGAGAATTGAAAGTGAAACTGACTTGCTTGCTTGCAAAAACTAGATATCTGCTCTGAGCTGCTGCTGCCGCTTGTGTTTTTGCTTATGTTACGTTGAAAGAATCTACAAATGGTATTGTAAACTTGTGTGTTTTCTAGGTGTGAATTTATGCTGCAAACTCTAACAGATATAACTTCCAACCATACTGTCTGTGTTTTCTGTAACCTTTTGGGTTGCACTACCAAAGTTTATTTCCTTGTATTTTGGAAATGAACCAGAAATAATGTGTATGCCTCAAAGAGAAGTAACTTGAAAATGAAAAACAAAACAAATATCTCAAATCCCAGGAAAACCAAAGAAATCACAGTCTAACCTATACATACGGTACATGGCATTGCCTCTGACCCTGCAGACCTTAAGACACAATTCTTTCCCCAAGCCTTTAGGTCCAGGTGAATGAAGGCTCAAATGTATTGCAGTACATTTCAGTCTAGTTGACATTTTCTGGTTTTAGCTGGCATTTAAAGCATTATGTGACTTTTGTATTTGTAATTGACTTTTCTAGTTATCCAGTCATTTTTGTTGATTTGGATGATCAATGAATAAACGTATAGTATGGACCTACTTTTCCTCATCATCTTAGTCCCTGTAGTTCTTGTTGCTTAAAACCATTGAGTCTGAACTCAACTATCACCCCTCTTTTAAGTGATGGATAAGTAAGGACAAGAATATTTCAAATGACAGATACCTGGTGTGCCAAAGAATACCATTTTCTGAGAAAAGCCTTTTTCAACTATGGCACTTCTGCAAATAACATTCAAAGACTCTCTGTAACTGTCCCATTAGCAACATGGATAGGCCATATAGAAATTGTATTAATACAAACATTGGCCAAATTTTGTCTGAATTTGGAATTATCTAAAACCTTTGAACTAATGGCCATCCTGTAAAAGCTAGTTGAAACCATTGATTTTACATTCACTGAAGAGGTACTTTCACTTAATCTTCTATTCTGTATGCTGTCAGTGTTATTGTAGGATCCCCACATTCTAATTGTGTGTGTGTGTGAGAGAGAGAGAGAGGGGGGGGAGAGAGAGAGAGAGAGAGAAACTTCCTTTTATTTACTTTTTCAAAAGTAGTATATCATGTCTCTCAGCTGCTCTGCAAATAATGGAACTATTCAAACTGACATTATTGATAATATATTGGAATGAATCACATACTGTGGAGAATGGATATTGCCTTTACAGACTTTAACACATGTGCCTACCTTCTAGGAGCTATTAATGCTCCAAGCAGAAGACAAGGAATACAAGAGTGACCCACATAATTGAAATTGCATTTATGGAAATCAGGGTTTTCCAGAAACTAACATCATCCAGAGGATGCAACTCCCTCAATTTCCTGTCACATGAGCATTCTAGATAACAAAATGCTGATTCATTTCACTCTCTCTCAAACTTCTGCCTGACATTTCTGATGCAGATTCTTATCACTGAAAACTCAAATAATGTTGCCAAAAGAACCTGAAAATCAACATCTCCAAAGCAACCGCATGTGATGTAAGGACCTGTGATCTTCAACACATCTTCATCATTCCCATTCCTGATTGTAAATATTGGTAGCAGGGGGTCCCATTTCTGCACAACATAGCCAATCGTGGTCCCAGGAGGTGACTGAACTTCTAACTAGTAGCAATCAAAAATATGATTAACAGCATATGCACCTGATGCATACATTCATTTTTCATTTGTTTTGTTCTGTTCTTTAAATTGTATAGCTACAACATGGACAGTCCCCCCAGCTTTGCATTCAGCCCTAAAGTGCTTCTAAAATTTGGGGCTGAATCATTTTGGGGCTGTTTATTGAGCTTATTATCTTAACAATTAGCAAATCTCTTAAGGTTTTAAAAGGAAAACATAAAACTCGTTAAAACTGAAGAAATTAACACCGCAATTAAAATACAATAATGTAAGACTGAACATGAAAATCAATAAACACACATGTTGTACTAATTAAGAATTTTGCTAATTAATGTAATTTAGGTTAATTACAGTATTTTTCCTAGTCCCACCCACCTTTATTCTATCTCTTCTCAGCTTCTGGAAGAAGAAACTCCAGGACCAACTTGGCTCCTTTGAAATAACAGTTCTCTTATTTTAAGGCATAATCTATTATTTATATTTAATCAGAGAATACCTGTTAGTTCCATTAATATGAAATATCTGGAATTTTCTTAATACATTACAAGCTCTTTAGCCAATGCATATTCACTGGTACATATGCATATATAGTTATATTTTCAATTTCTCTTCTTATAAGTTCTTTCAAAACAGGAATGCTGGGTAAGGGAGTATGGTTTTATGCTATAAAGTTGATGCGATATACATGCTACAATTGTTGCTGATTGTAATTATCATCATATCACTCCTTAGTGGATAGAATCACATGTGGACTCTGGGCACAGAAATTATGGAAGAAATCAAACCGGGAAAGAATAACTCTAGAGATCAGAAGGCTCATTTATGATTTTTTCTTTAAATCCTAGCCCTCTGAAAAATCTTACTCTGTTGAGCTGAATTGTTTTGAATTGAGTTTTCAATAGAATGTATTTCCAAATTCAAAACAATTTTATCATCAAAGGTGTTCTGTATAACTTGGAAGGTTCCAAGTAGTTTCTTCTGATTGGCCAGAAAGGCCAGTAAAGGATTGGTTCATTAGGAACCAATCCAAGGAGCTGCTCAAAGGCTGCAAAGTTAAAAGACTGTCATTGGCTACAAGCCAGCAGGCAAGCCTCTATATAAAGGGCTGCCGCGGCTTGAGCCAATGTTCCGTTACTGTTTGCTGTTAACTAATAAAGAGTTATTTGTTGGAACCCGGTCTACTGCGCGTCTTTTCTGGACAGAACAAAAGTATGCTATAAATTAAAATTAATCCAGTTACTTTTTTATTAAATTATTCTTAAACATGACAAACCTGTTGAAGATAGCATGGAAACCAACAGCTACTACATCTTAAAGGTCTGTTCACAGTGATCACTTCTTGACCAGTATTGTCTGTGATTCTTATGGTGAAAGACCGTAATGGTGCACAGAAGTTCCGATCAAAGAAACCATTTTCTTCCACAGCATAATAAAGTCTTTGCCCCATGTAATTTTTTATCTCATATTTACTGCAGGTTTCAGTTCCGAGTATAACTATAGTCAAAGGGATAGACATTTTGTACAATGATATATTTACATTTAGAGCTGAGCCAAATCTAATCTTTTTGAGATTAAATGTATCAACTACCAGATAGCCTTAATACAATGAGATTATGTTATTAGCTCTGGATTCATTCCATTAGCACAAATCCTATTCCAATTTGGTGTAGTAGTTGATGTTTCTTACATAATAGACTGCAGCAAAAGGATTTTCTTGCATCAGGTGGAACTCTGTAGCTTAATATTTTATTCTGCTAAATATCACATAGGATACAACTCTTTGAGATTTACATGAGCTGATTCATTCAAGGAATGCACCAGCATATTAAACATTTTTCAAGATTGCTTGGTTTTAGTGAGAAAAAATCATATAGTTAGTTCTACAAGCAAACTATGTGACAAAACCAACCACATGCTTAAAACTTAACAAATGCAAAAGGTTATATGTTCTAGAAACAGACAAATCTGGCCACCTTCTACTTAAAGCCCATGTCACACTGGCCAATGGATGCAAAAAGGACATAGCAGATGAGCAAAAGGTTCCATCCGTTGTTATCTGCTCTCAAAAGGGGCAAAAATTTGCATAACCAGAGCGGTTAACACGGACGCGGGGAGGACGCAGGACGGATGGAAAGCGGATGCGGAACGGAAGCCTAGCGGATGGAAGCGGATGGGAGCAGATGGCACATCCGCAGGACCCGGGGCGCCACCACGAATGCGCAAACGACACAGCGAATGCAGAATGGACCGACAATGAAGCGGATCACAGACGAAGCCGTTCTTTTTTTTTTTCTTTTTTTTTTTTTTTTTTTTTTTTTTTTTTTTTTTTTTTTTTTTTTTTTTTTTTTTTTTTTTTTTTATTTTTTTTTTTGTTTTTTTTTTTTTTTTTTGCGGAGCCTGCCGTTAAGCGCTGCGGCAGGACATTGCGTCGCCCCCGTGGGTATAACGGAAGCAGCTCGGAAGCAGGTCGCCATTCAGAAAAAGACCTGCTGCAGGACGGGCTGCCTTGCCCCGCCTGCATGTCTGCCTGCCAGCCTTTCTGCCAGCCTTGGTTCCTGCAAGACTCCCTGCCAGCACAACCCCCAAACCATGCGAAAGCACAGCAAGCCTCAGCCATTTGCTGCCAGCCCTGGCAAGAGGACAGTGCTACCATCCCACCCCTGGCCCTCACTCTTGTTCTCCTGGGGCTTCTGCAGCACTGGCTCGCTCTTCTGGGGGGGCTTCTGCTGCTTCTGCTTCTGGAGGAGCTGATGACAAGCACCTCCAGCACAGCCACCTCCACAGCACCTGCACCCTTCACCCCTTGACTGAGCGACCAAAGAGGAGTACCAGAGACTCATTTGTCTTATAGCTTGTTGTTAATAAAGTCATTTAGTATTCACACACTTGCTTCATTTCTTTTTTTAATAAATCTTGCTGAAACTTTAGAAATGGTTTAAGCCTTTGCATGCTTGTGGGATGGGTTAAGGTAGCAGTGGGATGGGTTGAGATAGCTGCGGAATGGGCAGGGATACCTTTTGGATGGGTAATAGCTGTGGGATAGAATAAACCTCCAGTGCAAGCATAGTGGACTGTATGGTCCACCCTCCCAGGCCACACCTACGGCCCTTTATATCAATAATAATGTAATAATTATCCACACATGTCAACATAAACACAAGTCTATTAAACACCCTGTTATTGTAGGCCAACCAAACATACATGGCCCAATCTATCCGTGTGATGAGACAGGCTGAAGAGCAATCCATTAAGATCTACCATCCTGTCTTGCCACATCCACTTCCCAGCTGGGGAGTTGCACCATTTTCTCAGAGGTCGCTGCTTCTTCGCTTCATGTGAGGCTCGTTGGGGCCTTGCCACATCCCAGTGTCGATCAGGTTTTGCCCTTGCCTCCATTCACCAGGCTCCATGCCCATTGCCTTGCTGGAGGTCCACGAGCCTGTTCTGCAAGACTGGGTAGTGGGTCGCAATAGAGATTGTGCAAGGATGCAGCAAGCTTCCATGATCCTCCTCACGGTCTCTGGCAATGCTGCATGGGGTGAGAAGTACCTGGAACCTGTTGGCCAGGATGCCAAAGGCATTCCACCACCACCCGCTTGCCTGGACACTCCGTAGTTGAAGAGCTCTCTTCACGGGTGAGTCTGGAACTGTAGGGCTTCCTGAGATAGGTTTGAGAGAGAAGGCGTCACCCCTACGATGAAGTAGGGCACATCTTGTGTGTCGTTGGGCAGGGTTCTGGATCTGGGAAGCCCATGATGAGGTTGCCTTCCACCTCCTCCTTAGGTGACTGGCGTGTATACCTGGGCATCTGAAGAAAGACCATTGCCTAGAACATCGATGTACATGAACTTGTTTTCAGCATCGACCATGGCGAGAGGATATGCTGAAGAAGCCCTTGGAGTTGAAATAAGTGGAGCCTGAGTTGGCTGGAGATTTGCAGGCCACGTGCTTGCCACTATGCCTCAACGTGTGTGGTAAGGTCCACTTCTGACACTGCTCTGCAACTTTCTTCCAGCCTTCTTCAGTGGAGGGTACTGGAGGACTCCTCCTTGTATTCTCGATGATGGCCTGCACCACTTCTCTGACCACAATGCTGATGTTGGATGGCACCCTCCAGCCGTACTGCATGCTCCTTAGAGGTCCCTGAGGCCAGGGGCGCAAGTGAGTGCACCTTGAGACCCAGGTTCCAGGCTGGCCGAAGCTGGTGTTTGCCTTTGCAACCTGGGTGTCAGCGCGCACAACTTCGTCAAACATGCTGGAGGCATCCTCATGAAGTTCTGGAACGCTCGAGTGCTTTGTTCCTGAGCTCCACCATCAGCTGTTGTACAGTCCGTCCTCTGCTCTTCGCGAACCATCTCTCGGATCCAAACTCTTTTTGGCTCCTTTCTTTCTCGCAGTAATCAACAGAGTCGCAATGGCCGCACTGTTGCAGAACGATGGTGGCTGCCAAAGGACTTTGTTACAATCCACGGTGGACATGACTGGATGCTGTGGAAGAAAGAGCCAGATGAAGGCGCGCAATCTTTCAAAAATCTGTCAGTTCTTCTCTTTGTCTCAGTAACATGTTTTTGTTAAAATCTTTTTTACTTTTTATTTTCAAGCCAGCCACTCACCATATGCTCTATCTTTCCAATAACTTTGAGCGGTTCTAACGGGTCTTCCAAAATAAAACTAATCGTCAGCAAAAGCTTGTAGTTTAAACTTCCTTTTAATTTCATTCCATTTATACTTTTATCATCCCTAATATTTCTATTCAACACTTCCAAAGTCAATACGAATAACAAAGATAAGAGGACACCCTTGTCTTGTCTTTTCTTTATATTAATAAGATCTGTAAATTCTCCCCCATCATACCTTTCAGTCTTTATATATACTTCTATTGCTTAATAAATCTGGCAAAACCATCTGTTCCAAATAATAACATAAATCTCCAGTTCACGTTGGTCAAAAACCTTTTGAGCATCTAGAAATACAAAGCCATTTGCTTCTCAGATGAGCCTCATAATATTCCAAAGTATCAAAATTACTCTCATATTGTCTCTAATGTTCTCTGGCAGAATCCATTTTGATCTGGTGAATAAAATATTAAGTATTTTTCAGTCTTTCTGCTAAAATTGAAGCAAAAATTTATAATCGCATTCAATAAGGAAATAGGCTATAATTCTTAATTTGCAACGGTCGGCCTCTTCTTTTGGAATAAGTATATAAGCTCGACCATGTTTAGTATCATCTTCTTTAACATAACTTCATTCATAACTTCTAACAATGGATGCTCAATGATTCTTGAATTTTATAGAATTCTGGCCGGGAGCCCATCTGGACCTGTGCTTTCCCATTGTTGCTCTTAAATGCTTCATTTAATTCCATCATTGTTATATTATTTCTAACATTCTTCAATCTCTTTAGGTATCTTCTAAGTAACATTCTGTAAATACTGTTTAACTTTTCCTCACAATATTCTCTTGTTTATATAGTTGCCCATAGAAACTCGAAATAATTCCTTTTCTCCTCTATTACCACAACAAACTTGCCTGATCATCTATAGTTTCAATATTTTTCTTGATTCCTTCTCCTTTCTCAGTTTATAGCTAGCCATCTACCTGTTTATTTGCATCTTCAAAATATCTGTTAAAATTCTAATTTTCTGTGCCAATTCTTCCTTCTCTCAAATTCCATTATGCTTAATTACATCCAGTTTCATTTAATACCTTTTTCTGGGCATTCTGTAATTCTTTTCAAGTCTTTTATATTCATCTTCCAAGGTCTTGGAGGCTTGTCTTTTTCTAATATCTTTTTTGTATAATCTATTATCAACCTCTAGCATATGCCTTCATTGTATCCAAACATTCTGTATGAAGTATCTTCTTTTTATTTTCTTTAAAGGAAAAAAACCAATTCCTTCTCCATCATTGTATAAAGTCTTTCTCCTTAAAAAGTGTTGTTTAAAGTCCATCTCGATCTTTTTTTTTGTCCCTTCCATTAATGTCATTTGGACTATGGTCTGCCCAAGTAGTTGTTTCAATATTTGTTTCTTGAATAACAGATATTAATTCTGTTGGGAACCAAATCAATCTAATCGGACCATGATAAATGTCTATTAAGTAAAAGTATAGTTTTACTTTAACGTTTCTTCTCTCCCAAATATCTTTTAAGGTAATTTTAAAAAAAGATTAGGAGAACCTTTCTATTGGTTTTATTGTTGTTGTTGTATACTCCAATATTGTCCACAATCCCTAAAGTCCCCATCATAATTATAAACATAGTCCAGTCTAATTATTTCCATATGTAGTTTTTTATAAAACTCTTCTTGTTATCACGGAGCATAAATTGCAAAGTATATTTCTTATTATATGTCCATTATTCCACCATTAATACTCTCATCTCACCGTGTAAATCAGTTTTGCTGAATACCTCTTATGTAGAAACCACTCCTCTTTTCTTACATGGGGGTCCAAAGAAGTAAAATATTCCCTAATTGATTGTACTAACAATTGCCCATTTTAATAAAACTCGTAACAATTCATAATCTATTTATGAAACCTTCTAACACTGAATTAAGTCCATATTAACAGAATCATTTTCTTCCATGATTATGCTTATATAGGCCAAAAGCCTTCTCCACTCACTTGTCTTTACTCATCTCCACCAACAACCCTCCACATCTCCATGTTCCCTCGAAACTCTATTAATGTGCCCCTGTTCTCTGCCTCCCTCTTCTTCTTCCAAAAAATTCTGCGTAGAAAAGTTCTGCTTTTCAATCGAATCAATCTATGTCTCTTGCTCTTGCCACATAAAGATTAATCCTTCTGGTATCACCCATCTATAGTTCACTTCATTTTCCAATAGCATTTTTGGTCAGAAATCTATTCTCTTCTCATCTCTCTCACTCTTCTAGGTATTTGTTTTAAAACCACAATCTCTTCCTTTAATTTCAATGTCTCTCTTACCACTTAATAATATTTTGTATTGATGGATTTTTGGTAAATCTAATATGGACTTCTCTTTGGTATTTATTTCCACATCGCATATCTTGTATAAACTCGATATACCTCATCTACTCCATCCATCATCTTTTCCCGTAATCCAGAGCATCCAAGATTTTATCATTATCCAGCCAAATTTTCTCCTTTTCCCTCTATATTTGAAATCTAAAGATAAAACTGACCTTTCCACTCCCACCCAACACCCACTTTTTCTACCACTGTTAATCTAGTCAATATTTCCAATCTTCTCCTCTCTTTGTTTTCCTCAATTTTTGAAATCTCTCCTCATACTTCCCCATCATTTGTTTATATTGTCATCACTTTTCTCTATTTTTGTTCAATAGTATCTATTTTTATCTAATATCTTGGATTCCTGCATAAGCATCTGAAATTTACTTTTCTTGTTCTTTATCTTGCTTCAACATTGTCTAATAATGTTTTCCTCAAGATGGTGGGAACAAGGGTAAAGTAGAAAGAGCCGAAGTGTGGTTCTCCCATTTAGTGCTTCCAAAGACTTCAGACTTCTCTTAGCTTTTAATCCAGCTGATAAAGTAGCCAATTATAGCCCAAAATAAAAAAGTCCAATAAAAAAACCCGAAACCAAAGAAGAAAAAAGAAAAAGAAAAAGAAAGGTCTTCAGGTTCTCTAGACCCAGTCCAATTGAAATAATCCACCATAAAAAAAATAGATAAAAAGAAGAAAGAATCGAAAAGAAAAAACAAAGTGTCCCAAAAACATAGATGAAGGGAGCAAAAAAAAAAAAAAAAAGACTCTGAGGCTTTCCTCTTAAAAAAAAAACAAAAATACTCGGAGTTGAAATTTACAAAAAGGCCTGGCGAGTAGACTTTCACAAGTATATATAATATATATATATACACTGCACACTGCATTTTATTTCTTTATCCAAGGCTCTTATTATAACCTCCTCCCAGCAGCTTCAATGCCAAACCCAAACCAAACTAAATGTAAATATGATAAGAGCCCAAGAAAAGCACCTGTAATAATATTTTACTGTGTCTCCCTCTATCTTATCACATTAAAATGTCCTTGAAAAGGAGTATTATACATTTTTTCTCCCAGTTCAAATAAAATATTCTCAAGCCTCTAGTTGGCAGTGTTGCAACATCTCTTCATACTCTTTTCCCCCCCAGCCAAAGAAAAAGTATTTATAAAAAACTCAAACAGAAAAAAGAAAAAAAAATAACCAAGGGAGCCTCTATCCTAAAGAGAATTAAAAAAATCAAAAGAACATGAAAATATATATAAGAGAAAATCAATCCGGTTACCTACAAAGTCACATTAAAGTCCTCAAAAAAAAAAGAAAAATAAAAAAAAAAATCCAAGCCTCAATTTGACATCACTTAAAGAGCGCCGCTCAACCAATCCCAGTCAAACAAAAATAAAGTCACAGATTTCTTCTTTTCAGGATGTCCTTTCAAGCCTCAACCAATTTACAATTCAAAAGGGATTCCCACCCAGCCGACACACACTCACTCAACACTTTCCTTCCGGAGCTGTCCCGACTTCAGCAGCTTTGGGGCTGCCTTCCGCTGCCACAAAAGGCTTCTCCCGGATCAAACCAGAGGATTTTGCGATATACTCTGGATCCTGGACGTGTCCCCTTCACAATCCCCATCTCTACGGGACGGTTTAGGTCCATTAGGACCGGACCAGGGGTGAAATATCAGCTGCAATCTCAGAGCCCCGAGATCGCAGCAGTGAGCACCGAGACGAAAATTTGAAAATTCTTTTCAAAAAAAAAAAAAAAAAGGCTGCAGAGGTCTGCACCGCTGGGCTGCTGTTCTGAAAGTGAGAGCAGGCAGTTGCTCCCCTTTTTAAACAGTATAGGTGTCCCTTTGCAGCCTCTAGGCATCCTCTTAGGCATCCTGTAGACATTCTTAATATCAGATAGGTCCCCTGTGTGAACGTTTTTTCCGTTTTAAATGCTTTGTTTCCATTCGGCATCCGCTAGGCATCCGTTGTGCATCCGTTCCGCATCCTTCCGCTTCCTCCCTCGTCCGCATGATTCCGGATGCTAGCGACGCCTAGCGAATAGCGGAGTAATACTAAACTGATGCCGTTAGCGGAGGAAGCGGATGCAGAACGACGAACTGATACATTTTCCATGCAAAAGTTTTGGGACAGCCCAAAACTTCAACGATAACGCAAAAACGATTCGGACGATAGAAAGGAACAAATACAGTGAGTACATCACGTTTTCGAACGGATGGCAAGGTTTTTTGTCCATTTTATATCCTCTTTGCATCTGTTGGTTCACTGTGACATGGGCTTAATGTAAGAATCCAGATTTCAAATACCTTGAAGAAGTTCCACTTGCTGGTGAATAATGATCTGATCCAACTGTTCAAAATTGAAGAGATAATTTGAGAACACTGAAAATCTGAAAACAGTTTTAAAAGTTCATACTTATCAACTACCTTCATTGATAAATCAAACAGTTTTGCACAGTGTAGTAGAAATTCAATAATGCAAACTACTTGAAGTAGAACTAAGCCAAATCTGCATAGGGAGATTCAGAGAATCTATTTGGAAAAAAATATGTTGGAAATATTTACAACATCATTTCTGTAAGAATTCTGCTCATGTATGATGTGAGGAAAGCAAAATGGAACACCTAAAATTAAGTAAGATCAAACAGTAAACAACTATAAAGCCCTTCTATCGCCACATTATTACTAGCTGGTGGTAGTGAGCATGAGTCTTGAATCTCTAGTTATTCTATTGAGGACTCTAATAAAGATCAGTCTGATTTAAAAATAATAAGAATAGAGCTGGGTCTGTTTATTATGCTTCTTATAATTCCCAAAGGAAACAATATTACACCAGGAACATCTTGGAGAAAAACCAAGAATATGCTGCAGGGACGAATTACACATTCATTTTGTTCCATTTAAATTGGAAAGCAAGTAAAATATTGCATTACACAATAATTTCAATTCTTGAAATGACTTGTGGACATCTAAAACAGGTGATCATTCAGAAGTAACACATTTTTTTTTAATGGAGCTGTGACATTTAGTGTGAGGAGGAAGGAACTTATTATTTAGACCAGAAACTTAATCAAAAAGAAGAGAGACATCTTTCACAACATTGTCACTGACACAAACACTTTTGACATTGAACAAGTTTATTCCCTTCTTTCGAGATATGGAAAAAATCCAAGTCCAACCCTCATTATTTAATGATAGAAGGTTTTGGAATCTGCTATGCTGTTATTACTGAACAGTATTTCTAGCAACACTTTTCATGGAGTATTTGGAAGTGTTTGATCAAATTTGATAGCATTAGGCACAGAGCCTTAGATCAAACTGCAGTGATGGTGTGACAGCCGTTCTAAGGTTTCATAATTTGAATTTGATTTCACAAGTTAGGTCCAGCTGCAAATGAAAAGTTGTGCTTTGTAGAAAACTTCAAAACTAGCTTCTTTCATTCTATAAATCGGAGCCTGGAGCAAAAGATTAAACAGGTTAGACCACTTTTTTTGTGCAGAAGATAGATCATAACAAAATTATACAGTTCCTTAAACCTTTGTTCCTCCATCTTGAACTTTGCAATAAGAAAGAACATGGAAATAGTTATGTTGCTTCATTAGAAAAAAGAACTCCAGAAGTTACAATTGGCATTGGCAAACTTCGATCTTGCAAGATTTACTTCACTATTTATAAGAACATCAGTCCAATCAGTGAGAGCCAGTTGTATACTAATATTGGACTGTCTCTGTTGACAACTGTTACATCACAGTTTCCTTGACATTTTGATGTATTTTCTTTTTGATCTGTTGTTTATGCCCTTTGGGTTTTATTTTAGTTTTCTTTAATCACTTTAATAAATTAGCTAGAAAAATTTGCTTGATTTGTTTGGCAACATTCAAATTTGTTCCTGATTTTTTTCCAGACTAGAAAGCTATTGCATGAATTATAATCTCAATGGCTAGACACTTTTTTCCTCTTGATTTATTGGCTTTTTAAAATTACATTATGGCTTCTTCAAAAATCCACAATTGACTGGATTCACAGATGTCATTATACAAGTTTTACAAACTTACATTGGCTGACTTTATTTTATGTTAAGCTAAAAGCAAATAAATCATAGTGTGATTGGTATAGTAATTAAGGAACCAGGCTAAAAATTGGGGGTCTGTAAATTCTAATTATGCCTTAGGCATGAAAACGAATAGTATGACTTTGGATCAGTCACTCACTCTCTCACCTAGAAAGAAGTCAGTGGCAAAACACTTCTGAAAAATCTTGCAAGAAAACAGCAAGGGAGTCAACTCTGATGTGAAGATGCATGTATGAACACAGATACATATGTGCACAAATTAAGTAGCAAGATAACTATCATTATTATTGCCACATTTTATTTCCTTATATGCAGAAGGAAAGGATTTCACATCATGTTAGCTTCTTGTTGCCCAAATTTTAATAATGGACTCTTTTGGGACTGCAGCATTATAGACAGATCCCAATATTTATAAAAAAAAAAAGAAACATTGCTATGTTCAGGGAGCTCTTTCCTTGCTTGAAGAAGACATGAGGGAAGAGAAAATACTTTGGAGAACATAAAACACCTCTGCAATTTGAAAGATATGAAAAACAGTAAAAGGACCTTTGAATTAAACTTGATCCCTAATAACTATAAGAATATCCATGCAATTTTGGTACTTCCGGTTTGAGCTTCTTTGATGATGGACCAAGATCCACAATCATGCACGATTTCGATCCGTGCTCGCCACTGGAGCCCCGAGCCGGCTGGTTTTGGGGCTAAGCCACCCTGTAGAGGTGGTGAAGAAGGGGGAGACCGCCAGCAGGGTCGAGGAAAGCCACATCTCTCCTCCTCAGCTGGCCATTACTCCCTTTACCGAAGGCGGTTGCAGGGGTGGTCAGAAATGGCCACCTCAAAAAAGAACTCGACCGGAAAAGAATGTGTAGGAGGAAGATAAGAAGAGAAAGTTTTGGCTGACCGTATCAAACAGAAAAAGCAAAACATAAGATACCCTGGAATTTGAACTATAACGAATAACATTGCTCCCAAAGAAGATTTTGAAGCGGCAAATGAGAGAGGAAAGGGCTTGGTTTTTTTTTCTTTCCTCCCCATATTGACAACTAAGAGATTTAAGTAAGAAACTGACAAAAATCTACTTTGACATTAACAGGTTTAAGCTGAAAATAAAATGTCAAAAGGATAATAAAGACTTTTGAATTTTCAAAAATCTTTAAAAGAAGGAAAGGAGAGAAAAGGAAAAAAGCAAAAGGGTGGGATCTGGAAAAATGTAGGAGACCACCTGGAAGTAAAAGGAATTACAGTGAAACTTTAACAAAATTCCTAAAAGATACATTCCAACTGAAACTTTGCAACATGATAATAGAATCCCAGGAAGAGAAAGTGGAAAAAAAGAAGCAAGAAGAAACAACTTTGGATTACTTGGATTACTTGGTGATTTTTGGATTTTTGGTTATTGGATCTAAAGGACTAAAATCAATCAGGTAGTTGGTTTAAAAGTTTTTAAAATGGTATCATTCTTGGAAGAACTGAAAATGGACTTAAAAACAGAAAGAAGATGCACAAGAAGGAAGAGGGGTTTTTGGCTTCGTATTTCAATTTTTAGAAATGGAGGTCTCTGAACTATGAGAAACAACAAGAAATGCCTGTAGAACAAGAAAGGCGGGACAAAGAAGGTAAACCATCTTCAATGACCAAGTAATTCTATGTGGGGAAAGAAAAGAAAGGGGGAAAGAGAGTGGAAAATTTAAGATCTGAAACCACCCGCCCCCCAAAAAAAGAATAGTTTGAAAAGTAATTACAACATTAGGAAGAAACAGAAGAGAGGATTACAGAAGAGAGAATTAGAAATTAGAGAGACAAGGGGTCAAAAGGGAGGGAAAGAAGAGGGAGAAGAGGAAAGGAAAAGAAGTTATAAAGGACAGAAACAGGATATAGAGAAACAGGGAAAAACATACAAGGATTAAAGGTATAAGCCTATTTAGAAGACACAGAGATAATGGATGAAAATTTAATTGAAAGAGGGAATCTGCAAGGGACATAAGGTAGTATTGTTATATTAGAATAGAAATGAACTAAGGAAATATGAAACAAGTGTGATTAAATGATAGAAAAATACTCATTGTAATGTAATGGAATGTTTGTTAATAAAGAAATGAAACAAAGAGAATGAGAGAAGGAAATTAGAAAGGATAGGAACATTTTATATAAAAATTTAAGTGAAGAGGAATATGAAAGAAATATGGAAAAATTATGGAAATATCATAAGTGTTTCCTAAGGAAGTGTTCCAAACGAAAAGAAATGTAAAGATTATAACAACGTTAATGATAAAGCTGAATTGGAATAGAATGAGTATTTATTTTATATATATATATATATATATATGTGAATATATATATATATATATATTCTGAGGTTTGTTCCGGGTATTTCTATGTGGATCTTTGGTTATGTCGGGTTTTCTCCAGCGTAAAATTGGAAGTATCTAGGCAACGTTTCAATGAAGTCTATTCATCATCTTCAGGCTTGTTTCTTCGGCTCTGTGCTTTCTCAAAGTAATGTGAGCTTGCAGCTGCTTCTTCCTTTAATGGTTAGGAGGGTTGACTTGATTGGGTTGGGGGATTGGCTGTGTTCTGATTGGTGGGGGTATGTTCTTCATTGGTTGGGGTTGGCTGTGTTCTGATTGGTGGGGGTTGGCTGTGTTCTGATTGGCTGAGGGTGGTTCTGTTCAGGTGGGGCTTGTTGTGCTCAGAGTTAGTCTTAGTTGCTGGGGATTTGAGTGCTGAGCTGTGATCCTGTTGTTTGGTTCACGTTTCATGGTCGTGCCAATCTTCATGGTGGTGTCAGTTTGCTTCTTGTATGGTCAGAGGGTTTAAGTGAGTAGTGGCAGCTGCGGTATGCTTCTGGTCCGTGGTCATGTCTCATCTTCTGTGTGGGTGTGAGTCCTTTTTCTATGTGGAAGTTCCAGAACACAGAAAACTCGAATAACTAAAGATTATACATACAATATAGTGTGTGTGTGTGTGTGGTTGTGTGTGTGTGGTGTTTAAAGTTTTCGTGGGTACTAACATGAATGCAGTTCATCTTCCTTGGTATTATCCACATTGTGGTGCTTTTAAAGTTGTAGCAATGTTTTCAGCAGAATCTCATCTGCCATCATTCAGGCTCTGTATAGTTTGTATGTGGGTCGAGTCTCACAGTCGTTGGTCTTAAATTTGAGGCTAGCCTATCTGTTGTGCCAGGATGTTTTTTTTCTACATCCTATTGGTTGGGAGTCTTGGTCTGTGTTTATTGGACTTGGAGTTGTTTTGATTGGTGTTTTGTTTCTTCTGTCTGTTTTGTGGCTTTGATTGGCTGGCAACACTCTGTTGTGTGGAGGCTTTCATTGCAGCTTGCCTTCATGTGAAAGGACGGCTAATATTATTAGGAAGCTAGGTTTTTCATTGTGTGTCTGGTGGGTGTGTTTGAGCTGGAGGTATCAGAGGAGTCTGTTTGTGCCAGGTGTTTGCCTGGCTTGTGTGTTGGAGATCTTTCTAAAGACAAAAGGAAAAAGACTGAAAGCATGAATAGAAAGATGATTCCACCAGACTGTCAAATCATTTGGAAGCCTGCACTCTCAAAATAGAAAGACTCCACACCACAAGCCAGGCTCTATGCTTTCTGATTATTGTCTGTTGTTGAAGTGTTCGTTTTGGCGCATTATTCTAGTATTTTTAAAGTCAATCTCATGTCCTTGTGGCTTTGAAGGGTTTGGACTAGGAAAAGAGGTGTCTTCTTTTTTGATTGAGTTCTTGTGTTCTTCAATGCATGCACTAAATTCTTCTGTTGGTTTGCCAATGTATGTGGGCGTTGCAGGTGTTGCAAGGGATTTCGGTATACTCCTTGGTTTTCTAACTTGATTTTGTCTTTAGGTTCCTAGGATGGTGCATATTTTCTGTTTGTGCAGAATGCTGTTTTTAATGTTGTGTTTTTGGAGTCTTACTGATTTGTCTGTAGTACCTCATCTCCAGAACAAAAATGCTTAGTGATGAACAACACCTAAAAACGAACTGCATATCTCACTAATGTACTAACAGCCATGGATTCCAAAGAAAGAAAATTACCCACCTAATCCAAAACAAACCTAACCAAAATCCAAGATAGAGAAAAGAGAATGCAAAAGCCTCCTCCATATATAAAAGGCACTACAGACAAATTAGCAAGATCCTCCAAAAAAAAACATTAAAACAGCATTCTGCACAAACAGAAAAATATCCCACATCGAAGAAACCCTAAAGACAAAATCAAGTTAGAAAACAAGGAGTATACGAAATCCCTTGCAACGGTGCAACCCACATACATCGGGCAATATATATATATATATATCTCTCTACTTATTATATGTATGTATGTATGTGTATAAAACAAATATATATATATAAAAAACATATATATATATTATATATTATATATATAATATATATATATATATATATATTTTGGTTTTTTTTAAGTTTTCGCGGGTACTTACATGTGCTGTTCAGCTTCCTTCGGTATTATCCCACGTTCATTGCAGTGCTTTTAAAGTTGTACAAGTTTCAGCAGGATCTCTATCTGCCATCATCAGGCTTCTGTATTGAGTTCATCTGTGAGTCAGGCTATCACAGACGAACTCAGTACAGAAGCCTGATGATGGCAGATGAGTTGACTTCTGAAACATTGCTACAACTTTAAAAGACACAATGATGTGGATAATACCCGAAGAAGATGAACTGCATTCATGTTAGTACCGCGAAAACTTTAAAAAAAATTGTTTTTTTAAGTTTTCATGGGTACTTACATGTGTGCTATTCAGTTCCTTTGGTATATCCACGTCATTGTAGTGCATTTAAAGTTGTAGCAAATTTTCAGCAGAATCTTCATCTGCCATCATCAGGCTTCTGTATTGTAAGAATATGATGATGGCAAATGAGATTCTGCTGAAACGTTGCTACAAACTTTAAAGCACTACAATGACGTGGATAATACCCAAAGGAAGCTGAACTGCATTCATGTAAGTACCAGCGAAAACTTAAAAAAATATATATATATATATATTATATATATATATATATATATATATATATATATATTATATAATATATATATATATAATTTGTGCTGTTTAGCTCTTCGGTATTATCCCGTCATTGTAGTTCTTGTAAAGTTGTAGCTATTGTAGTTCTGTTAAAGTTGTAGCAACGTTTCAGCAGAATCTCATCTGCCATCATCAAGGCTTTGAATGGAAGTTTCCATTCAGAAGCTGATGATGGCAGATGAGATTCTGCTGAACGTTGCTACAACTTTAACAGAACTACAATGAAGCTAAACTTTAACAGAATACAATGACGTGGGATAATACCCGAAGGAAGCTAAACAGCACAAATTAAGTACCGCGAGAGCTTAAAAAAACAATATCTGACTCTACGGGGAGGAATAAACAGCCAAGATCAAGGAGCTATGAGAAGCTGGAAGTTAAAAGAGCAGGAATACTATGTGGACCTAAATTCCTATGCAGCTGCAGAGACAACAGGTAACACACAACCTGCTTCAAATTAACATTTTCATAAGCAACAGCAGACTTACCCAAACGTTATCCTTAAAAGAACAGAATTGGCTCTACTCAGAAAATGAAGTTCACAGTAAAAGATTCCAATTAGATCAGTTAAACAAAGATTTTAGCACTACACTGGAATTGAGCAGCAAAATCCACCCTCTACTTGGGATAGGATAAACAACTTACAATTGGAGAGCTGAAACTGAAAGCACTTACAAAAATGATAAACTCACAAGAAACTAAAAAATTAGAAATGACAAAAAATTCGCCAATAACCACCACCACACTGAAACAATTAGTAGTACAACTTTCCAACAGAGAACTCAACAAAACAGAAACAGATGTCCTATCAAAGGATTTAATTATGCATAGCACCAAAAAATCCAACAGAATCCATCATATGTGCAGTAGAATCCAGCCTAACCAAATTAAATACTGATGAAGCTGACAAGAATAAGACACCAGGTTATCACATCTTAATGCACAACGAAACCACCAAAAAATAATTTGCAAAAAAGATGAATTCACAGCGTTAAAACCTGAAAAATGATAACAGCTATAATAAGACACACTTCATTCAGAAGCCTGATGATGGCAGATGAGATTTCTGCTGAAACGTTGCTACAACTTTAACAGAACTACAATGAGCTACAACTTTAACAAATACAATGACGTGGGATAATACCGAAGGAAGCTAAACAGCACAAATGTAAGTACCCGCGAGAGCTTAAAAAAACATATATTATATAGTAGCTTATATATATAATATATATATATATAGTATATATTATAAGCTATTCAATACTATAATATATTATAATATATTATATATATATCTTTTCTCTTTAGAACCTAGTGTTATTGTAAAGATTGTATCAAGCAGAATTTGACTGGAAGTATGTGTTAATATTGAATGTTATAATTTGTAAAGGATCATAAAATTGAAATTTAGAATAAGAGATTGAAGTGGACAAAAAATTAAAAAGATACAAAGGGTTATACTCCAATCAATACAACTACAGGGAGAGAATATTGTTTATATTGAGAAAAAGAAAATATTGAAACTGAAACAAACAGACAAAGTACTAAATATAATGATTGAGAAAGATATTTGAAACTTACAAAAAAGATATATATAACTGAATTTAGAAAGGAATGAGATAATTAAAAGCAAGGTTGAGAAACTTTAAGGAAGGGGCAAAATTATTGAGAAAATTTAAAATAGTAATAAGATGGAATAGAACACAAAGATGAATAGAATTGACTTTGTGTCTGTATATGGAGGAAAACTGATAACCCCCGGGGACCATGCTATTCTCAAAAGAAAATTTATTTTTATAGTTCTATTATGTTTTGTGAAACCCAAATATGCAATTTTCTTGGCAGCAATGACTTTCCAGCCTAGATTACAGCTTTGGGGTTCCCTCGTAGTTTCCCATCCAACCTTAGCCAGATGCTGCCATGAAAAAAATTCCAAAAAATAATACTCCTTTTTCCTCATTACTGGGGAAAGTTAAAAGCAGTAAAGTGGAATATGGGGGCTATTTTGCAGATCATATTTTATGAGCCATCTGCAAAATTCTTGAAAGAAACAGGCAGTACTTCCAGACATTCATTTCAATCGACAAATGGAATGCTTTCATATTGTTTAAATCAGTGGCTCTTAAACTTGGCAACTTTAAGTGTTGTAGCCTTCAACTCCCAGAATTCCCCAGCCAATACGTTTTCCCATCTCTTGCATCATGTATATAACCCCTCATCTATAATTTCTACTGACATGTAAAATAAGTTTTCTTTGCAATTCAACCATTTCATTTCTGATTTCTCTCAATTTTCCTCACATCCCCATTTATTAGCATACAGCCTTCCTGCCAGGGTTTATGGAAGTATTGGAAAGCAGACTTGTTGCCATGATAACCATGCAGCTTTTAAATCCATTCATTTATGTTGCAAAAATAAAAACATAGACATTTGCCCTAATGTGAATATCAGCATAGATCTGGGGAAGAAAAGGCTAAATCAGAAACTTTTTGATTAGATTTTAATCTAGATTGTTTTGCAAATGGATGGGCCAGCAGTCTGGAAGAGCCAATGACGGGGTGTCAAACTCATGGTGTCATGGTGGCATGAGGTGATATATCGTGACTTCCTCCACCTTCGCTTAACATGAGGGTAGGCATGGCCAGTGGGATGCAGGCTGCAAGTTTGACACCCCGGGCCTATTACACTGTAAAAGTTTCACCTGGACAGGTTTTCAATTCTTATAAATTAACTATTAAACTATTTTAATCCTTCAATCATTAAATAATTGAGAAATGGACACCATTATTTATCTACATAAATCTTTTGGGAAGTGTACTAACAGATATTGGTTGGCCTCACTTGGAAGCCACTATTCAGATACTCCACCTATTTTCATTAATCTGAAATGGGACAGAGAAACAGACAAGTGGTGGTGATGGGACTGGTAGAGTCAAGGTTAGTTTCACTTGTACAACCTAATGCCACACATATGCAAATAGAGTTTTGTGCGCTATACCCTCCATTTGTATGGCCCTCATCTCAATAAGCCCAGGACTGGTACTGGTCTTTGGACCAGGGGTTGGCAGTGGTGATATTCTACCAGTTCAGCCGGGTTCTGCCAAGCCAGCGCAGCGATGAGCAGTGGAGACCAAACCGGTTCTCTCCACTGCTCTGCTGTTGGGCCCACCCACCCACCCAGGCTTCCATACTTACCTTTATCCTTTGAATTTGAAGTACAGCTGCTTTGCATGGCACAGAATAGCACCGCACGGCAGCTGCTGAAGCAACCGGAAGAGTGCAGGCTTGCAGGAGGTGAGTTAGAATGCCTCTGTGCCCGTGCAAAGTGTGCATTTGGTGCACATGCACACACATTGTTTGCACATGTGCAAAGTGCACCCACCAAGCCATGCCCACCGAACTAGTGGTAAAAATATTTGAATCCCACCATTGGGGATTGGGGACACCAGTTGTAGACAACACATTTTTTTAAAATACATACTGGAGGAATAAATATAGTAGCAAATCTGGATATTAATTTTAACATTGTCCTATGGGCAGAAAAATAAACAAAGCATAACAGATATTTTTGTTAACACAAAATAAATTTTTAACAGGAGCTCATAATGCATCTACTATAACTTTATAGTTATTATCTGGAATAGGAACAGGACCTGTCTTAAGTATTCCAGACCAGATGGAAAACCAGATGGAAGCTGGGTTTGTTTCCAGATTACGGTTGTTTCTGAAGGCTCTGCTTGCTCAGGGATGTGTAGAGAACCTGGAAGAAGATCTTGCATGGTTTTATTAACTGGGCCTAGAGCATTTGCATGAAACAGAATGTTTACGTTAGGAATGAGAATGGATTGCCATTCTAGCAATTATATATAACATTAAATGCAAAACCACATAGTCTGATCATATGTAGTTGTTGTTCTATGAAGGTCTGGAGCCAAGAAACTAAGAGTTGGACCCACAAAAAGTATGCAGAAAAACAGGAATATTCAACATTTGTTTCCTCGGAGTTCATCCACATGATGTTGACAGAAATATTAGTTATAATTGAGATAAACCTATGTACAAATATATGTTCCAAGAAATATAATTCCTGTACTGTTCTGAGAGGTTTATTTATTCATTCATATTTCATATTTCTAAACCACCCATCTCCCTCATGGCCTTATAATGGATAGCATGAACATATTTTATATAAATTCTTGGTAAGATTAGTAAATAGGACTGCCTAGGCTCCATCAAGTAACATAATGAATTCACAATTTTTTTCCCCCCAGCACTTTCCCATTAGCCCACCTTTCCCTAGTTCTAAGAAGGCAATATAAGATATCCTGAAGTTAAAATTCTTATCAGGATGCACATTCCCTCTTACACTTCAAAGCAATTCATATATGTTGTTTTTCATTCTCACTATATTTCAATGACTTGTTTACAGAACATATCATAGCCATGAAGTCAATCAGTTATCAGCTATATATATCACTGTCATCATATCATGATAATTGCTGGCTCTCATCTTTACATCAGCATGATCAAAAATGAAACATGATGCAAGCTGTGGCCCACTCTCTAAAGCATCACATATGGAGCAAGGCAGGCATATGGAAATTTATCACCATATACTAATCAGCATTAAAAGTACTCATTAAAAGTATTTAAAGTAACAAAGTCTCCAACTTTTTGTTTCTTCCTATTGATCTCTTATCTACATCATTATACACAGATGACTCATATTTTACCTAATTTTTCTAGTTCATATTCTGGTTACCATTCAAACTTCCTGAATTAAAAATAAAAAGAGGCAAGGTAGCTCATCTGAAGAGACCCTGCATGATGATCTTTTTCATTCTGGACTGAAAAGTTAAATCCATCTTTCTTGCAGTTACAGACTAAGATGAATTTACAATCTTTTATTTGAATTGTGCATTGGTCCTTCATCCTGTAATTGTATTGAGAACTTAATTATTATTGCAACCACAGCTTTCCTTCAAGGTTTAAGACCATAGGAAGGAAAAAGAATCCCTCTGAATTTCCTTTTCTCTTTAAATATGCATAACTGGATTGTAAATATTTCATTGGTTTTCCTGCATCATGTTACCTCACTGTTGCCAAAACCTGTGTTCCATGAACTACCTTGAGGCTTTATTAGTTAAAAGTTCAAGCAAAGTGGAGTCAAATCAAATCAAAGTGGAGAAAATCAAGAATCAGATACACTGGAAATATTAGTGGAAAAATGATGACATTTTGAATCATGATTTGCATTGTTTTCTTAATTTGCAGATCTTATTTCTCTCTCTTTCTAGTCACTTAAAATACACTAAACTGACAATACAGTTATTTAACCATTTTTTTTAAAAAATGATATACAATTCATATTACAATTCATGTGGAATAGCTTCTTGGAGCATGATAATTTTGCTAACACAGTTGAAATATTACACAAATAAATTTCTGTTTTAGCATATAAATTAGAATATTCAATTTGCAGGATGTTTTTGTAATAGCTACTTGAATTTTTCTTTTCTCCAGGATGTTGACCATTTTCTTTCCATTTCACAAATAGTCCCTTTTTGAGAGAACTACAAAGTGCCAAGATGAACGTATTTTGATTTTATGGAGCAAGCAACAAAAATAATGCAGGCTTGAAGACTGCATTAATGAAACATTTCATCTATGATTGTTCCATGATGGGAAGAGAGTGGGGTGAACCTGTTAGTACTTCTAGATATTTCATCTACCAAATTTTCACACATGCTATTTAAAGAGACTAGCTGCAAGGTGTAAGAGAGAAATTTGACTTCATTTTTAAGTGTAACACTCTTTTTAAAAAAAGAAGAAGAAAAAGAAAAAAGATGAAGGGGGAGGGGGGATATTTGAAAGGCTTTTGAGCCAAGCTGTAATTTTCACCTTTAATGAGAAGTTAGCTGTCTCAGACTAAAGAGAAGACATGGCATGAACTACCCTTCAGTTTGATTGCACTCAATTGTCCTTCAGAAGCTTGTTAGCAGGAATTTTCTCAAGCATTTTTCAGAGTGATCAGGAATTGCTGACATGAGATTTCTCAGGTGAAGTGTGCTTGAAGGATGCAAACCTTTTTAATGGAAGCCTGACATTTCTGAGTTTTCCTCTTGTTGAATAAATAGCACCAATACATACCTGCAGACTAGAGCAGGCAGTGAAGTATAATCAATAAAATATCTATGAAGACACATGCAGATTCAAATTTATATATTATATTTAACATTCCATTCTATTCTATCTCAATTCAGAGTAGAAATTAAAATGGACTTTCACCTTCCCATTTAATCATATTACTGATTGCTATATGAATAGCATTTCTTTTTATACTTTATATATCAGCACTTACCTTGAGAAGCCATGAAGCTGCCTGGATCGCTTCTTTAAAGTAATCAGGGTTAAATAAATAAATAATGTGTTACCTGGTTGCAACACAGCAGAAGGGGGATAAAAAAAGCACAGCATGCAGAAAGTTCAGAAAATGTCTGTCTACTTCAAGTCAGGTTGCAAAAGAATAGCATGAAAACACCTTTTTTATATTACTGATTCCTGCATTTTGCTGGTATGAGCAACAGGGGGAGATAATGCCTGAAACTGAGATAAAGAATTCTGCATCTGTGTGAATAATGAAAAGACATAATGATGTCTTTTCATTATTCATAATAATGAAATAAACATATTCAACAAGCTAGCTGCTGTATTAATGGCTGTGGGATTAAATCTCACTTGCATATCATATGCAGTATTTTGTTTTTACATTATCCGCTATCTACAGCATCATTAAGATGTATGAATTAAAGAAAGGTGATGTCACAATGTTTTCTATGGCAAAAAAAGAAAAAAATGTGCATGTATGATAGAGGTTTTATCCTCCTGACAGTCAGCTTTTATCAAGGGAGAGTGTTCCTTGGCAGAAGAAAATCATACTCAGGAAACTGCTTGTTTGTTTTTCAATGGAAATAGAATTCAGATAAGGAGATATTTCTTCAGAATATAAAGACTAAATTATAAAACTAATGGTCATCCTAAAAATAACCTTGAGATGCCAGTTTATATTTCTAACTCATAATCAAGTTGCCATGGTGATTGTGTCCAAGTCTGACTCACACAGCCATGATTCACAACTATTAAGTGACCACAAAAAGGGCAATAGAAGAAAAAGCTGTCATACAAATTTCAGCAGGTTGAAAGTCATTGTTACTTAACACTGATAGTTATACATGCTCAAGATCATTTTATGATGTCTTTTTAGTTCTTGCTCAGGAAAATTACATCTAAATTGTATTTTCGTATGGCTGATGGCAGAACTACAAGTTTAGCCTTTCTCCCCATTTATTCAGAGAAATAGCCTGTGGCTTGACATTCATTCTTTCATATACTGAAAAATTCAGGACATAGACTACTCAAGATTTATGGATCCTTTACTTATGCCATACATTAGTATATGAAGGCAGTTCAAAACATTTCTGTGGAACATAAGATGTGTTGACTACACATTTTAATGATTAATGACATTTTTACAGAAAATTAATATATTAGTAGGCCCCATAAAAAGAAATGAGCCCTGATCAATATTTGAAGCCCTGATCAATATTTAAACTTTGTTAGTTATGTTTCTAACCCCAAAAGAATGTCATCTGGCACAATCTGAGCTATGCATTAAAGGCTGAAGAATATACAGTTTCTGGTCTTGCATATAGAAATAGGAAAGGAGATAATAAGGCTTGAACATAGCATGTCAAAACATAAAAAACTCCTGTTTTTTTACATATTTATCAGTTTATTATTTGTAGAAATGTCTACTAGATTTTCCCCCCTTGAAAATCTGCTTTCCATCCCCCTTCTTTTTATCTGGACTTCCCCTAACACACCTTGAAAATCCCAACCTTTAATCTGAGACTCCAGGTAATGACATTAGTCCTTTCTTTTGTTAGCTGTGCTCCAACAACTTGGACAGATTTTAAAAGGAGAAGCAACATTTTTATCGCCAAATGAAAGGAAGGCATTAGACACTATCTGTGTAAGTGACAGACAACCTCTGTCCTTTTTGAAGAGGTGGACTCTACATCTGCCTTATCTGACAGGCTAACTGGCTGTTTGTCATTTTGCTTTATTTCTTCCTCTCTCCTTTTATTGTTCCTCTTCTTTCTTCCTTCTTTGGTTAATAATAAAATAATTCTGAAGATGAATCCCAATGAAGACCAAGTACTACAGACAAAAACAAGAAAGGTCTCACCATCATGTGCATCAGCTGCCAGGAACTAGAATTATGTTCCAGATCAAACTGTTTTTGACATCAGGAATCCTAATATCTGAAGCCCCAGAAGGGCTGGAGTAGCGCATCTGAAACCTCCATCTAATTTTCTACTGTGAGGCATAAGTTTAAAAGAGTTTGACAGATGTTTTAAATTTCTTCCTGCATTAAATGTTTTGGAAAAGGAAACTAAATCTAATAATAAATAAAAACACAGAATAGAACAAAGAAACATGAAGAGCTCCTCATTTTGGAAAACTCAAGGGTCTGTTAAAGTTGGAATGCTCCAACCTAACATTAGATTCATCTTTCCTGAGAAAAGATGTTTGGTAAGGGAATTAAAGACAAAAGAAGGATAAGGATAAGAGTTAGTATAAGATTTTGTCTGAGAAGCTAAAGTGTGTACAAGAGGGAAAGAGACAAGCTCAATACCATTTTTATTTCAAAAGAGGATGTCTTTTAAAAAACAAAACCAGGCTAAAAAGAAATGTTTGGATTAAACCCAAGAACTAGGTCTTTCTCATATTGTTAATGTTTAATTCAGTCTTTAAAAGATCAGCTTGGAAATATAGAATCAGTTTGAAAGCATCACATATATTTAACAGTTTGTACCCTGCCTTTCCAAAGAATTTTTTCCAGATTTAGTTTACAACATGAACAGCAGAGGATTCATTTGCCATGTGTAATGAAACATGTAAACAATTCACGATAGCTGGAGGGTGGGGGGAAGGCCTATCAAATGGGAAGTTATATATGAATTTGTGCAAGCTGCATCTAAGGATCCAGTTCAAAAACTGACCTTTTTGTATTACACTTAATATAAGTCAGGGAATATTGGTTCCTCAGTAAGCTTTGTTCCTAAGCTTCTCAGCGATCAGAATCATTCAGCACAGAGAAAGAAGGTTCTTATTATGGGATTTGCAGCTGAAACATGTTTTCCTAATGGAGTGATTTACAATTTGAGGTGTCAGAATGATTGTTATTATTGGCAGCTGATGCTCATTTGATTGTTTTAAGCATACTCTAGGTTCTTTTTTCCTTTTTCAGCAAAGATAACATAAAAATAAAGACCAGTATAAAGAATTGTGGGGGTGACAATATGTTTATTTTTTTCCTCCAAAAATGATTTCTCTCTTTATTCTTACCTTATTCCAATGGTAAGCTTACTTTTGACAAATACTCAGTTGGAAAAAAGAAAATTGCTTTGGCCTGCACAGTTTTCGAGGGTATCTGTAGTAAAAGAAGCTGCTATTCTACAAAACCAAGTGAAACAAATTGAAGTCACAAATTTCTTTGCAACATTAAAGGCTCTTTTTATGAAGGAAAGACCACACATTATGATCAAAATGGAGAAGAGAAAAAAAAGTTGTATGATAGGGAAAGGGGATCATAGCAAAAAGAAAGATAATTATGCTTGTGAAGTTATACCAGACATTTTAAATAACATACTGTTCTCCAAAATACTTACAAAAATAATGCTACCTTTTAATGTTTTCAGAACATGTTTACTGCTTACAAGGTAGAGGATAGAAGAAGATTATCTCCTTGACAATGGCTTCCCTGGCTGAACTAGATTTCTGAAAACCTTTGACACTCACAAAAAGTTCCATTGTGAAGGAGGATATATAGAAAGCAATAATACACTGTTTCTCATTTTAGCCATATTCCTGTTTTCTTCACTAAACTTGGTTCAAGACCATTTATGTTGACAGTCTGTTCTATAAGATAACTACTGCTTCCAAAGGATTCCAGATCATATTACCAGCCTGTTTTTGACATTAAGATCCATTCCTGCCTGGGATCAAATAGCTTCAATAGGAACCCACCAGTTGCCTAAACTGCAAAAGGAAAGGATCGTAGCTTAGTACATGAAGTACTAGATTTAACACTTGATATTTACAATTAAAATATTGTGATGTGAAGAAAGAGTTGTCAGTACCTGGCGAAATGGACAATTAGGGAAAGCATAATGTGCTTTTCATGTATGTAGGTTCATCCATATATAGTAGCTACTTTAGGTACAGGTCTTTGATACTTCATAGGCCAACTACTATGTGCAAATGCTACTTTAATTGTAAATGTAATAGAAGGAAACAGTTATGCAGCAAAAGAAAATGTGACTATCTGAATTTCCAAGAAAACTATCGGATTATATATGGATTCAATTGTCTTGGGAAACATTTTGATGTAGGTGTTAAAGACACTAGAAGAATGAAAAAACGGGGAAACTGAATCCCAGTTCACTGAATTCAGCCTTAGGGGCAAAGCCAACTTTGTGACTTTGGCCTAGCCAGTTTCTTTCAGCCCTGGTAAGTGAGGTGATAATTTAAGATCTGACCACCTGATGCAATGAGGGGAATGAGTCAGCAGAGTAATTGGCTGTTATCCCTTTAAGAGCCTGTGTAATAAAAGGAGGCCCTACTCGTATGGTGGCTCATTTGTCAAATTTCTTCTATGCTGTAATTGCTATTTGTTTAGCTACCACTTGTAGTACATGTATGTATAGTATTTCTATATCCCTATAATAGATAAAAACCTCTATTTGATAGAACCCACTGTTGGCTGTACTTGCTCCTGGACTGATACATGGGATAGACCTCCACATGCTCTAACAGAAAGAAGGCAGTGGCAAATCAAGTGTTGCTGAGAAATAAATTTGTTTGTAATCCAGAAATCAAAACTGACTGGAAGATATACGCAGACACACAACACAAACTTTTTGAAAATGAGTTTGTGGGTGATTGTAACCTCATGCTTACTTTGTACATTTATCCACTTCTCTCTTATAAAAAAATAAAGATAAGTGTTGCATTAATATTATCTCTTCTGGGGGATTAAAGCATGTATGAAGGAACATCCCTTTCCACTGTGGACCTTTAGCTTTTGGACTTCTCATGATGTACTCTTAACATGTCAACTATGTCTAATGGTTTCTACAAGGTTGGGAACTTTTGTGTCTGAGTGTGGAATAAATCTTGATTGTTCTTCTAGGCAATTTTGACCATTTATCCAGTTCTTACTGGATTTTTTTTTCCTTGTAATTTTGTCTTTGCAGTTTAGGAATTTGCATAACTATGTGGCTATACCAGCAACCATACACATATATATGTGTGTGTGTGTGTGTGTGTGTTCATATCATCATGTGCGTCGTGTGTGTGTGGTCATTGTGTGTGTGTAGTGTGTAATTCTGCAGGTTTTTCGCTGAGGTATTTCGTATGTGAGAATTCTTTGGTTTATTCGGGTTTCCTCCCGTGTATAAATTGGAAATAATCTAGCAATGTTTCGATGAATCTCATTCAGTCATCTTTCAGCTTGTTTCTTCACTCTGTGCTTGCTTCAGAGTAATGTGCACGCTCTGACAGCTGCTTCTCTCCTTTTTAGATTGCCTAGTGGGGAGGTGTGACTTGATGGCTCGTGGGGGCCTATAGCGCTGGTTGCTTCTGATGTGGTGTGTGGGGTGCTTGTTGTCTCTCGTGTGTCTGGTACCGGTGTGTGGCGGCTTGGTTGTGACTGCAGGTTATTCTTAAGATGTTGCTAGGGGATATAATGAGCTGGGCTGAGCCTGCTGTACCTGTTGTTGCGCTTCTCGCACTTCATGCGCTCATCGGCCCAACATCTTCATAGGTGGCGGTGTCAGTTTTTGCTTCTTGTATGGGTCAGGAGGGGTGTTTGAAGTGAGTACCGTGTGCAGCGGGCGGTAACGGCTTTCTGGTCCCGTGGACATATGTCTCATCTTCTGTGTGAGGTTGTGAGTCTTTTCTTCTACCACTACACAAACCTATAGCTCAAGACACTCTGCAGCTGAGATTGCAAACAGCAACTACAGCTCCATGCCTGAAAACCGCTAGCGCTTGCATGCACTGTACACATTACAACCTCATTACCATTCTCTCTTAGAACATGATGAACAGAGTTCTTACATGTAGAACACAGTCACAGACGATCACTTGCTCTTGTGAAAGTTCAAAACGTCCGGTTTCACTATTTCACTCAAGTCCCAATAAAACAAGAACTCTTGATAAACATCAAAAATAATACCAACCAGTCAAAACAGCGCCTCATTGAACTAATCCAGAGAACCACTGCCTTAAAGCAACACATATCAATATACAAAGGAAAAAATATACACCCAGCACTCGCTGAATTGAGTATGAGCTCCCTATGCGGATTCACCACCTGTCACCCATCATTTGCAAAACCCTGTGTTCATGGGGATAAGAATTCGAATCCAGCAGTCCTGGCTAATGGCCACACACAACCCCAACACTATGGCTAAGATACATGATGGTACACATTTTTGTGATTGCCCCATGGAAAAGAAACCTAAACAATTCCTAACACACCAAACAGCACACACCCCAAAATCAAGTTCACCATGGAAACGGAAATAAACCAACAAACTACCATTCCTTAGAGTATTTACGAATCTTACAAAAGAACCAATGGCACACTAGGACACACCACTATACCAGAAGAAAAACACACACAACTGCGATTACGTAACGGCCCAATCCCCCACCACCCAGCACAGATAAACTCTGTGACCAAAACAACTAAACACCAGAGAAACTCAAAACCCCTGGCTCAGACAAGACACATATAAAGACTGAACTATGCAACCTGTACTTAACACGTAGACTGACTAGCCAATGGACAATTCCATCAACAAACAACAAATTCACCAGCTTAAGTCCAACAAAAACACAGACCAAGAGTCATAATAGCAACGGCCAGAAGATCCAACAGACCTATGGAACAGCTGAGGCTGCCACTACATATAACGAAGGTAACTATAGACGATATATCAGAAGATATACACACGGCATCACATCAAGCACTGCCCTTAAAAACAGACAAAAATGCAAGTGCCATCCTGAGAACCCTTCAAAGACACAATTGACTGAAAACCCAAGGCATCGTGTGCGACAGTTCCCCCTGTCGCTATAGTCATGGCCCCGGCCACGTACATTGGACCAAACCAAGAGCAAGAATTAAAGTACCCACCTGGCGAATGAAACACAAAAACTGCAGTAAAAAAAGCTGAACACACCTCCTCATTAGTCCAAAACATGAAAGCCACAGTCATAAGCATCAACTCTCCACCGATATGGCATTCCAACAACAAAATGGCAAACATCACCTTGGGCACCAATTATCACATGACTGCTCCCCTGGATCTACCTCCAGCTCAAACACACCCCAACCTAGATCACCCACAGATGAAACCTAGCTGCCTCACAGAGATAATAAGCGGTCCTTCACACGAACGCAAGCTGCACTGAAAGCGCTCCAATAACCAGGGACAGAGTTTGCGAGCGCAATCAAAGCCACCTAAACACAGCACAGAATGAAACCAGAAACACCAATAAAAACACAAAACTTCAACCAATAAACACAGCACCAAGACTCCCACCCAATTCAGGATGTAGAAAAAACTCCCTGGCCCAACAGTAGGCTTAGCCCCTCAAATTTAAACACTAACGGCTGTGATAGCCTGACCCGACATACCGACTCAATACAGAACCTGACTGTGATGGCGATGACGGATTCTTGCCTGAGAACCAGGTCTGCCCACAACTTTAAAAGCACCCATTACAATGACGTGGATAATACCCGTAGGAAGCAACCACAGCATCGTCACACCACACCACACACCACACACACACACATATATATTCATATATGAGTTTTTTTTTAGAGTTTTCGCAGGTACTTACTGTGTGCTGTCCAGGCTTCTGTAGTTGAGTTTGTATGTGGTCCAGGTTCTTCACAGCCGCTTTTGTTTTAAATTTCCGAGCGCTTAGCCTAGTCGCTGCTGCCAGGATCAATTTTTTGACTTGGTGGAGCTCGCTTGGTCTGGTGTTTATTGGATGTTGGCAGTTTGTTTCTGATTGCGTGTTTCTCGTTTCTTTCTGCTCTGTTTTGTGCTCTCTCTGATCTGAGGCTGGCACACTGCTGTTCCTGTTATTGGAGCGGTCTTCAGGCACAGCTTGCGTCTTTTCTCCGTCGTGAACAAGGAGCATCTAATCTATTAGACTCAGCTACGTTTCAGCCTGGGTGCCTGGTTGGGGTGTGTTTGAGCTGGAGGTATCCAGAGGGAGTCTGTCTTGTTGCCCAGGTGGATTTGCCTATCACCAACATACAGGGATGTTAAAAAAGTCATCCTTGGCACCAGCAATAGGCTATCCTCAAATTTAAAAACCAACGGGCTTGTGAGAGCCTGACCCAATACAAACCATCAATACAAAGTCGCCTGTCCGGATGATGGCAGATGAGATTCCTGCTCATGTTTGCCACTTTATAAAGCACTTACAATGGACGGTGGATAATACCGAAGGAAAGCTTGAAACAGCACCAGTGCTAAGTCACCCGTCCGGATAACTTAAAAAAAAACATATATAGTTAACTACTCCCCATACTATATAATAGTACTACTATATAATATCATATTATATAATATTATAATACTATATATTATAATATATACTATATATACTATATATATACTTATATATTATATACATGTCTAGTTTTGTTTCAGGTTGTTTTCCTCCATAGTAACAACACGAGAACTTCGCAACAATAAGAAAACTACGCCAAGCCCTCACACACAACACCATTCTCCAAGCCAGTTTAAACACAAGGCTAATAGAAAAAAGATCACTACTACAAACAAACCAACCTAGGAGATTACAGCACCAAGATACAGGATATCTCCACACAAAAGACTCACAAGGCCATCCACAGCCATTTATACCAACATTCAACTCCATCACATCAATGAGACCATAGGAGCGCAGCCAACCAGCCCGCACCATCCACGTCCCCACCACTAGTATTTATAGAGAGACGGAGCTCCGTATCACACACTGCTTGCACCTGCATGAACCCAAAAGAAAAAAAACAATTTTGCACAGCGCCAGACCCAGTCGACCGACAAATTTAAAACCAGGAATATGATCTCTGTTTTTGGATACAACAAAAAAGGGGTTTTTTCTGACTCTAGCAGAGACGAACCACTCATACAGAGCCTGATAGCATGGCAAATGACGACTCGGGCATAACGTTGCCTCAACTTTAAAAGCAACTATAATGACGCTGGGATAATACCCCGAACCAAAGCTGCAACAGCTGTCAATACAACATACATACAACCATACATAAACATACAACATACCATCTTACATACATACATACCTACATACATACAAGTATATTGCCCAGAGTACTATAATGGTACTTATCACAATCATATACAAAAGAGTTATCAAAAATTGAAATAACGATTAGCTTCCAGGACTCGCAGAAATCCGTTGTTGATGTTAATTAATTCATGCATTTGTTTCTACATATCCTTATCTTAGGTTCCTCTTTACATTATGCTGTTCATAAACTTCAAAGTGTGTAATGAATGGTTGTAAGTATGCAGGACTACCTGGCATTCTCACCCAACATTTCGTATTTTTTGTATATTCTTCTGTATTCTTATGATTGATCGAAAATACCATTTATAGGCATAGCTGTTTTGGAACAACAATAGTAAGTTAGATGTCCATCTCATGATCTTCCTGCAAAGAAATCAACAAATATATTCTAAATGCAATTATATTTTTTGATTGTATAGTTTCCTGTCGAAACCACTGTAATTACTTCCACCAAGTTTCTTTCCTATCCATAAAGCCATCTTATGATTTGATTTTAGAGCTGGAAATAATTGGACCAGTGACTGAAGCTTACTGAGGCTCCTGAAATCTTTTCTCCTTGGAGATATTGCTATCCTCTCTCCACCAGTAATGTTCTTTCTACTGGAGGATCACAACTACATTCACAGCAATTCTCCACACATCACTTTCCACATCCTTCAGTTCTATATACAATTACAGGATTGCAGCAGAATTCTGTGTTAATAATAGATCAAGGCATACAACGTACATAATTTTCCAAAAGTACAAACCGTTAGAAATACAAATTTTCGTAAGACCAGTACCCAAATTTCAAATCAATGTCCATCTAAACTATTCTGGGAAATCTCTTCCATCTTGGCTTTATTTATTGGGTTGAGATAATTATGTTCTCACTAAATTACACTTCAAAGCAGGGATGCGCAATTTTTTATACGCAGGATTTTGCTCTAACATAAACACCTGGCGCCAGTCAAACAGAAGCTCAGGATAATAATATTCTGACATCGCTTCGGACATGAAAACTCTGAACTTTTGGTAACTTTTTATTCTAGAGTCAACTGTTATTGAATTAATAGAGAGTTGCGCATATCTATATTATTTCTTAACTTGATAACTATATATCACTACTATATATATGCTATTATAAATATATATATATATATACTAATATATATATACAATAATTATTATTAATATTAGTACGTACTTATATTATAATATTATATATATAGGTCTAGTTATACTTATCTTACAATATACTATATATATAATATATATGCTGTTTAGCCTCTCCTTCGCGCAGTATTATCCCACGTCTGCTAGTTCTGTTTAAAGTTGTTAGCAACGTTTCAAGCAGATCTCATCTGCCATCAATTCAGGCTTCTGTATTTGAGTTAGTTCCCCTGGTTTCCTAAACTTTTCTAGGCTCCTTGGATCCATTTCTGTCATTGGCTATGAGCCTGGTCTCGTGTTCATTGGACTGGAGTTTGATTGGATTGGGGTTTCTGCTTTCTTCTGTCTGTGTTTGTGGCTTGATTTGGCTGGCAACCCTCTGTTCTTGTGTTGGAGGGCTTTTTCAGTGCCAGCTTGGCTCCGTGTGAAAAGGACGGAGGCACTCTGCTCTTTTCATAGCAAGCTGCTCTTCATTAGCAAGCTAGGTGTTCACCTGTGGGTGCCTGGTGGGGGCGGTGTTTGAGTTGAGAATGGTATCAGCGGAGTCTTGCTTTCGTGTCCCACGGTTGTCTTGGCTCTGGCTTGTAGGTGTGGAGATCTTTTCTCATTACGAGCAGTCAGGCTTCCAAATGTATTGAACTGTCTGGAATCATCTCTTCCTATGTCATGCTTGTCAGCGTCTTTTTCAATCTCTATTGGTCCTTCCTCTGATGATCTGTGGGTTGAGGGTTTCTTACGTGAGGCTAGGGTATTTATGCCATTTGAAGTTGATGTTTGACCTGATGGTTCTTCATGTGTCTGACTACGTGACGGGAGGTGTGTTCCAGTTTTTTACTGCATTTTTGTGCTTTCATACTAGGCGCCGGGTACTATTCTTCTATTGGTCTGTCCAATGTATGTGGCCCGGGATGAATGCACCAGGGAATTTCGTTAGGCCTTGGTTTTCTTAGGTCAATTTTGTCTTTGGGGTTCCTCAGGATGGCTGCTATTTTTTGTCTGTTTTGAAGGCAGTCTTGATGTTGGATGCCTGCTGTAGACTATCTCTACTGATTTATCTGGTGTTACCTCTTATGGAGGGTAAGACAGCTGTTCCATAGGTCTGTTGGTCTTCTCAGGTCTCCTGTTATGTCTTGGTGTGTTTTTGTGGATTCAGGTTGGTATTTTGTTTTTTTGGAAGCCCACTTGGCTGTCAATACTTCCAAGTCCGAGAATTGCATAGATATTTAGTTCAGTCTTTATATGTGTCTTATCTGCCAGTGCGTTTGGTTCCTCACTTCCTGGTACATTAGTGTTTTGTTTGCCACGGATTTATTCTGTATGCTGCGACGTCTTCCACGTCCAGGTGCGTCGCGTCGGGAATTGGGCATTGACCCTGAGGGCGCGTAGCGCGTTGGGTGTGTGTTTTCTTTTGGTATATGGTGTGTTCCCATGTGTGCCATCTCATTCCTTTTGTAGATATTAGTACATTCTAGGAATACGTAGTTGTTTGTTCAATTTCCGTTTCCATCGGTGAACCTTGATATTCGGCGGTGTGTTCGTTTAGGTGGTTAGGAAATTGTTCTAGGTTTTCCTTTTCCCATCAGGGCGACCAAATCCACAAATGTGCGTCATCGATGTATCTAGTCATGTAGTCTTTGGGTGTTTCGTGTCGCTTCGGTGGCATTAGCCAGGCTCTGAGGTTCGAAATTCTTCCATGCGAAAGCGGTGGGTGCAAATGACGAGCGTGACTAGTGGTGATCCCATACGGCGGGCTCCTTCATTTTGCTGTGTATCTTTGTCCTGTTGTATGTGAAATATGTGCTTGGTTAGGCACGTGTTCCTGTATAGTGTCCATGACGGTGTTTAGCTCTGATTGGTATCTATATTTTTGATGATTTCAAGAGTTTCTTTTATTGGGACTTGAGTGAATAGTCTGAAACCACCGTCGATAACGTCACAAGCAGCGATCTGCTTGTTCACATGTAGTCTTCATCATTATCTAAGAAGTGGTATGAGTTTCTTGTACATATGGAAGCTGCGGTTCAGCATGGTGGCTGTAGTTTGTTTTGCTAAGTATTTAAGCTAGGTTTTTGTATGGTGCTCTATGAGCTACAATGGGTCTGAGAGGTATGCCTTTCTTTTGTGTATTTTTGATTCCGAGCCGCCACTATATTTGGGCCATCTAGAAGATTTTTCTCCGTGGTCGTTCTATGATCGTCTGTGGATTTCTTTGCTCATGTGGTTCTTGGTTTATAATTTTTCTTCTTGGTTAATTTTTCTACGATAATGTGGTTGGGTCATGTGTTTATACAGTTGTATGTGGAGTCTTGAGTAGGTCTGTCAATTTTGTTTCATAGTCTTTTTCTGTCCATTACTACTGATGCTATTTCCTTTGGTCTGCTAGGAGATCATTATTTGCTGTTTATCATTTTCAGGGTTTTAATGCTCTGAATTCATCTTTTTGTAAATTATTTTTGGGTGGTTTTGTTGAGTATAAGATGTGAGTAACCTGGCTGTCTTATTCTTGTTATGCCTTCATCTATATTTAATTTGGTTTTAGGCTGATTCGTTACTGCACATCGATGATGATTCTCGTTGAGTACAATAAAAAAAAATTGTTTTGGGCATCTATCGGCCATATGTGAATCCTTTGGATAGGACATCTGTTATCTGTTGTTGTTGAGTTCTGTGGAAACGCGTCTGTATTACTCAAATTTGTTTCACGGTGCGTTGTTGTGGTGGTTTTGGGAATTTCTTGTCATTTCTAATTTTTGTAGTTTGTTGCGTAAAGTTTGTCATTTTGCGTAACGTGCTTTCAGTTTCACTTCTTCAACTTTTGTAATTTGTTATTATCTTATCCCAAAGTATGAGGGTGGATTTTGCTGCTTCAATTCCAGGTGTAGTTGCTAGCGCAAATCTTTGTTAAACTGATTAAATTGGGCAATCTTCTACTGGTGAACTTCATTTCTGGTAAAAGCATTTCTTGTTCTTTTCAGGATACGTTTTGGTAGCTGCTGTGTTCTTATGAAATGTTAATTTGAAGCAGGTTCGGTGTTACACTGTTGTCTCTGCAGCTGCATAGGCAATTTTACGGCACATAGCTATTCCTGCTCTTTTAACTTCCCAGCTTCTCATGCTCTTTGATTCCTGGCGTTCTATCTCACTCCCCGTAAGGTCAGATACTTGTTTTTACAAAGCTTCGTGGAACGTCTGGGTACTTACATGTGTGCTGTTTAGCTCCTTCGAGGGATATTATCTCACGTCATCTGTTAGTTCTGCTTAAAGTTGTTAGCGCAACGCGTTTCCAGCTCGCACGACTCTATCTGCCACTCATCAGGCTTCCTGTCATTGAATCGTTATGTACCATCTCACGATGATTCCAAAATTTGAGGCTGGTCCATTCTGCCATTCGGCTATGAGTCTGGGTCTGTGTTCATCATGGACCTTGTAGAGTCTTGATTGACATGGATGTTTCTGGTCCTTCTGTCTCGTCTTTGTTGGCCTTGGCATTGGGCTCGGCAACACTCTGTTCTCTGTGTGGGAGGCCTTTCAGTTGCAGCTGGCTCCATCTAGCAAAAAGGCCGGCTGGCTCTGCATTAGCGAAGTGCTCTTCCGTATTAGCCCAAGCGAGTTTCAACCTGGGGTGCCTAGCCGTAGAGGGGGCGTCCTTTGAGGTGGCGAGCTATCCAGGAGGGTGAGCTCCTGGTATACTATACCTACTGCTATTACATAGCATGCATACATTATATATAATATAATATGCTTACTATCTACCTATATACATATATAATATGTATATAATACATAATATACTATATACTAGGCCTCTCGCTACACGTGTGACGCTATAGTACATAGCATCGTTATATATATATAATATGCTGTTTCTTTAGCTTCCTTCGGCGTATTATTGCGCCATCGTTCATTGTGATGTTCTGTTAATAGTGTTTGTAGCCATTTAGTCTGTTAAGTTCTGTCAGCAATCGATTTCAGCAGACCTAATCTCATCCTGCCATCTCAGGCTCTGCAATCGTGAACGATGTCGTCTCACTCCTTCTGTGTTCAACATATTTGAGAGGAACTGGCGTCCTCCTTTCGGAACTTAGTCGCTCACTTAAATCCATATGGTCTGTGTTCACTTGGACTTGGTAGTTTCGCATAAGTTGATCTGGTTCGTCTTCTGCGTTTCCTCTCGTGTGTCTGTGTTGTGGCTCTTGATTGGCCTGGGTCAGGTCAACCTCTTACTTCGCTCGGCTTCATGGAGGCTGTTCTCAATTGTGCTGTCTTGGTGCTCTCGTCTGAACGGCAACGGTCTGCTCGTCGCGCAGGCAGAGCTGGCGTTTCCACCTGGGTTGCCTGGTGGCGGGGAAGATGTTGAGGGATGGAGGCGCCAATCAGAGGGAGCTCTGTCCTTGCTGTCTCACAGCGCTGTGGGGGTGGTTTGCAGTTGGAGGCCATCAGCAGGGAGTCTGTCTGCTGCTCAGGTGTTTGTCTGTCTTTGTCGGCTGTGGAGATCTTTTCAGTTATTTGAGAGTGCAGGCTTCCAACATGATTGACCAGTCTGCTGGAATCATCTCTTCCATATTCATGCCTGTCAGGTCTTTTTCAATCTCTTATGGCTCGTCTTCTGATGATTCTGAGGCTGGGGTTTTCCGACTAATAGTGCGCAGCGGTTTTGCTGCGCCATTTGAAGTTTGATGTTGTGACACCTGCTTGCTTCTTCACGTGCGTGTGGTTCACTAGTGAGGAGCGCGTGTGTTCCAGCTTTCTACTGGCGATTTTTGTGTTCATCTAGGCGCCGTCACTAATCTCCTTCTATTGGTCTGTCCAATGTACTGTGGCCGGCATTGACTGTACAGCGGCAATTTTCCGGTATACTGCCTTGGTTTTCCAACGTGTACCTCTCTTGCATTCTTCTGGCGGTTCCCTCAGGGATGGCTGCTTATTTTTGTCTTTATTTGAAGCCAGTCACTTGATGAGAAGAGATGTATTCCAGCAGATCCTGTCAATCAATTTGGAAGCCTGCACTCTCAAATAGACACAGATCTCCACACCACAAAACAAGGAGCAAAACACCCTTAGAGCCACAGACCAGACCTCCCTCTGCGATGCCTCCAAGCTCAAACACCCCCACAGCCACGATCTGAACACAGACAGCACTCCCTTCTGATGCCCTCCCATCTCACTCCTAGAACTCCCCCAACACGCCACCCAGCTGCAACCCAGGTCGAAACCCAGCTTGTTGCTGATGCGACAGCAGCAGCCTGCTCCCTTTCACCACGAAGCCAAGCAGCATTGAAAGACCTCCAACACAAGAACACGAGTTCGCCGCTGGCAGCCAATCAGAAGCCACAAAACAGACAAGAAGAAAACCCAGAAACACCATATCAATCCAAACTCAAGTCCCACATGAACACGAGACCCAGGGTTAATCAGCCAATCATCGAGAGCACCAGCCAAATTTGAAACGAGAAGTGAGACACACTGTCCATTCATGAAGCCTGATGATGGCGAGGATGAGATTTGCTGCTGAAACGTCTTGCTACAACTGTTAACAGAAAACTACAATGAGCTACAACTTTAACAGAACTACAATGACGTTGGGATAATACTCCGACAGGAAGCTAAACAGCACAAATGTAATACCCGCTGAGAGCTTAAAAAACATATAATATATCTATATATAATATAATATATATATACTTACCTATATTTATATATATATATTTATATGCTTTTATTATATATATGTGCTGTTTAGCGCTTTCCTTCGGGTATGTATCCCACTCATTTGTATTCTGTTAAAGTTGTAGCTCATTGTCAGTTCTGTTAAATTGTAGCCACGTTTCAGCAGAATTCTCAATCTGCATCATCTAGGCTTGCGGAATGGAAGTGTGTCGCACTTCCTCTGTTTCAAATTTGAGGCTGCGTCTCTTCTGACTTGGTCTATTAACCTGGGTCTGTGTTCACTTGGACTTGCGAGTTTGATGATTGGTTGTTTCTGGCGTTCTCTTCTGTCCTGTTTTGTGCGCTTTGGTTGGGCTGCCGCACTCTGTTCTTGTGTTGGAGGCTTTCAATGCAGCTTGGCTCCGTGTGGTGAACAGGACGGCCTGCCTCTTGCATCAGCAAGCTGAGGTTTCACCTGGGGGTGCCTGGTGGGGAGGGTGGTTTGACGTTGGCACGCTCAGAGGAGTCTTCTGTGTTCAGGTGTGGGGGTGTTGAGTCTGGAGGCATCAGAGGGAGTCGTGTCTGATGCTCAGTGTTTGTCTGTCTTGGTGCCCCGTGGTAGATCTTCTATTTGAGAGTGCAGGCGCTTCCAAAATGATTGCAGTCTGCTGATCATTCTCTTCTATTCATGCTGTCAATTTGGGTTTTCTTTCAATCTCTATGGCTTCTCCCTGATGCATTCTGTGGCTGGCGGTTTTCTATAGTGGCTTAGGGTTTTGGTGCCATTGAAGATTGATGTTGTGACCTGCGTGGTCTTTCACGACTGTGCTCGACTAGTGAGGAGTGTGTTCCAGCTTTTTTTCTTTTCTTATCTACTGCATTTTTGTGTTCATCTAGTCGCGGGTACTTATTTCTTCTATTGGTCCTGTCCACAATGTCATTGTGGCCGGGCATGATGTACAGGAAAATTTCGTAATCATGGCCTTCATGGTTTCTCCAGGTCAATTTTGTCTTCTTGGGGTTTCCTCAGGATGGCTGCTATTTCTCTGTGCTGTTTTGGTAAGGCAGCGTCTTTGATGGTGATGCCCTGTGTAGTTATCTTACTGTATTTTTATCCTTGTGAAGTAACCCTCTTATGTAGGCAAGACAGCCTGTCCCTAGCGTCTGTTGGTCTTCGTAGTGTCTCTGTTCATCGTCTTGGTCGTTTTTGGTCGGATCACCGAGCATAGATAGCTGGTGATTTTGTTCTTGTGGAAAGCCATTGGCTGTCTAATACTGCACGTCAGTCTTGCGCTGCCATACGTTCAGTCTTTGACTAATGACTCAGTTTCTCTTCAGATCTTGCCAGGCGCTGGTTTTCTGGTATTAGATATCGCCGGTCACTGTCTTCGCCACAAGAAACTTTATTTCTGTGCTGCCGGGTGGTGGCGTGAGCGATTTGGCCGTTGAGGTGCGGTTGGCCTGCCGTCTTCTTTACTGTTGTGTTTCTTCTTGGTATCATGGTGTAGTCCCAGTGTGCCATCTGTTCCTTTCAGGTAGTATGATTTTAGTTAACATCTAGTAATATTCACGTAGTTGTTTGTTATTTCTTATCCTCATGGATGAAACTTGATTTTGGTCAGCCGGGCATCGATGCTGTGTTGATCTTAGTGTGGTGCATCAGCGAGCGAGGAAGATATACTGATGACTTTCTTACGGGCTTTTCTCTTCTCCTCATGGGGCCAAGCACACCACACTGTGTCACTCGATGCTATCTCTAGCCATAGTTTGGGTCTTCGTGCCGCCTCCCTGAGTACCGGGGTGGCGATTAGCCAGGCTCTGGATCTCGAATTCTTCTATGAACAACAGCGTTCTGCTCAATGCACCGACCGGTCGACCATCCGTGGTATCTCCATACGGGCTACCTCTCTACACCTTCTCGCCTGTCGCGTCTTTCTTTCTCTTATCCTGTATATGAAATATGTGTGTGGGGCTCTAGGCCAGTGTTTTCCCTGTTGTTCCATGCAGGTCTTCATAGCTGGTTTCCCGGTGTTATTCTACTTGTCTTTTCGGATGACCCACAGAGTTTCTCTTCATCGGACTTCGAGTGAATGTTCGAAACCTACGTTCCAAAGAACTTACAAGCAGATCTTCTCTTCGCTCCTCTCCACTGCGTGCTAGCATCCTTTCGATCTATTTCTCACAGAACAGTACGCTATGAGTTCTGTCATACTGAAGCCTGCGGTTTCTCAGCATCGGGCGCTGTAGACCATGTTGTTTTGCTACAGCTATTTACGTAGTTTTGTAATCTCTGGTACGCTCCTTGGAGCGCTATGGGTCTGCGAGGCTATGCCCTCTCTTTCGTGTATTTGGATCCGTCGACCCGCTTATAATCTTGGGGCATTCTAGAAGGATTTTCTCTTGGGATGATCGTCTGTTGGATTTCTTTGCTTCACCCTCAATGTGCCTGGTTATAATTTCTTCTTCTTGGTTAATCCTTCTTCCAGGACTTACATGCTGGACATGGGTCGTTTCTATACCGGTTTTGTTATGGGTGTGCGTCTTGGAGTAACGCTCTGTCATAACTTTTGTTCTCATAGTCTTTTTCTTGTCGCATTTACTCACACCTGCTGGCATTGTCCTTTGATCTCTGCTGGCGGCGAGAAGACAATAATAACACCACCCTCACATAAGACGCACAAAGAAAATCCAACATGAACGACTCATCCCAACGACAACGAATCAATCTTTCCTAGATGCCCCAACATTACTACGGCCTCCTCAGAACCAACCTCACACAACACAGAACGGCATTACCGTCTCAGACCCATACGTCAGCTCCATAGTCACGCCACCCATTTACAAACCCTAGCCTACACAACTTAGCAAAAACAACTACAGCCCCTACATGCAGCTGAAACCGCCCAGCCCTTCATATATGGACCAAAACCATCATAAACCCCGCACCTTCTTAGCACAATAATCAAAAGATCTACACGCGCTAGCACACAAGAAGATCTGCTTGTAAGTTCTTGACGTGGTTTCACGTATTCTACTCAAGTCCCCCGATAAAAGAACTCTCTGGAATCATGCAAAAACTAAATACCAACCAGCTAAAAGACCTCATGGACCCACTGACACAGAACACTGTCCGCTTAACTCAACACCACTATTTCCATATACCTAAGGAACAAACGATACAAGCAAATTGAACGTAGCTCCCTACTGGGCAGTATCTACACGTGTCACCCCTCGTCATCTGCCAAACCCTGTTCTCCATTGAGCACCACGAATTCGACACCTCCAGAGCCTGGCTAATGCCCCACAAACCCAAAACTATGGCTAAGGATACATCTCGATGAACACGATTTTGATGATTTGCCCCATGGAAAAGAAAACCTAAACAATTTCCTAACCACCACCTTAAACAAACACACACCCCAAAATCAAGTTCACCATGCTGAAACAGAAATAAACAAACAGACTACCATTCCTAGATTGTACTAATCTACAAAAGACAGATGGCACACGGGACACACCATATACCAAAAAACACACACACACCACTACCTCAACGCCCAATCCACACCACCCAGCACAGATAAATTCTGTGGCCGAATGGACACTAATTACAGAAAGCCAACGCCTGGCAGAGATAAGACACATATAAAGACTGAAACTATGCACCATCTACTGAAGTATTTGACAGCCAATGGCTTCGCACAAAAACAAATTCACCAGCTTGATCCAACCAAAAACACACCAAGACATAACAGAGACCTAGCAAGCAACCAACAGACCTATGGAACAGCGTCTTGCCCTACATTAAGAGGTACTACAGATAAAATCAGTAAGATACTACCACAGCAATCACATCAAGACTGCCTTCAAAACAGACAAAAAAATAGCAGCCATCCTGAGGAACCCCAAAGACAAATTGACCTGGTAAAACCAAGGCATATACGAAATTCCCTCTGTACTTCATGCCGGCCACATACATTGGACAGACCGAATAGAAGAATAAGTACCCGCCCTAGCCATGAACACAAAAATGCCAGTAAAAAAGCTGGAACACACCTCCTCACTAGTCCAACACATGAAAACCACAGGTCACAACCATCAACTTCAATGCACTCAAAACCCAGCCACTATAGAAGAAAACCCCAGCCCACAGATCATCAGAGAAGCCATAGAGATATTGACAAAAAGAACCTGACAGCATGATAGAGAGATGATTCCAGCAGACTGTCAATCATTTGATAAGCCTGCACTCTCACAAGAGAAAAGATCTCCACACACAAACAGCGTGACCAAACACCTGAGCACAGACATGACTCCCCTCTGATGCCCCAACCCTCAAAACACCCCCACACCTGCAACACAGACGACTCCCTCTTGATGACCTCCAACCTCAAAAACACCCCCCACCAGGCACCCAGGTGAAAACCCACGCTTGCTGCCATGAAGAGCAGCCGTTCCTGTTCACACGGAGCCAAGCATGACATTGAAAGCTCCAACAACAAGAACAGAGTGCTGCCAGCCAACCAAGCCACAAACACAGACAGAAGAAACCAGACAAACACCAATCAATCAAACTCCAAGTCCAATGAACACAGACCCAGGTTAATAGCCAAATCAGAGAGACCAGCCTCAAATTTGAACAGAGGAAGTTGAGACACACTTTCCATTCAGAAGCCATTGATGAATGGCAGATGAGCGATTCTGCTGAAACGTTGCTACAACTCTTACAGAAATCTACATATGAGCTACAACTTTACACAGAACTACAATGCGTGGGATAATACGACCGAAGGAAGCTAGAACACAGCACCAAATGTACTAAGTCTACCCGCGAGAGCTTAAAAAGCAAACATATATATATATATATTATATATATATATATATAGTATATATATATAGCTGTTCAGCTTCGCCTCGGGTATTATCCCACATCTCATGTGTAGTGCTGTTAAAGTTGTAGCAACGTTTCAGCAGGAACTCATCTGCCATCATCAGCCTGATGATGGCAGATGAGTATTCTGCTGAAACGTTGCTCACAACTTAACAGCACTACACTGACATGGGATCACACCGGGGAAGCTGAACAGCACACATGTAAGTACCCGCGAAAGCTTAAAACACACACACACACACACACACACATATATATAATTTTATTATTATTAATATAGATTGCATATCTGTATTATTAATGTTATTGCAGATAAATGCCTCTGCTTATTTTTTTCTCTTTTCTCTGCATGAAGTTAAATTTCAGCACTGAAGTTTACAGAGATCCAAGGACTGTAAAAAGAAAAAAGAAATTTCCATAGGAAACTACTGATACTCATTGAAACTACTGATACTGATTTAAACAGTTGGGTTATTTGAATTTTTCTTTTTTGTGTGTTTTTTAAAAATTGAATAATGAACTTTATAAGTACAAAACTAGGTTTTATATTTTTATTTCAGACAATTTACTTGATTATTGGCTTTCAAAAATGGCATCTTCAAGTGTTCTATCATCACTTCCTGCAGAGGGTGCAGCTTCATGGCAAGATACTTAAAGAGATTCCAGGGAGGGCTTCACATCCATTTGCACTACTCAGGTTACACAGACAAACCTTCAAGTGGCCTCAATGAATGTCTAAAAGAATGCAAATGACTAACTGTCTGAAAAGAATATAAATTCTTCTGTTTCCCACTATATTATCAGAGCTAAAGAAGCGAATAGATGAGAAGCGAAACATCTTCCAAGAAAAACAAGAAAGTCTAGTTGCCTCTTGAAAAAGAACCTCTGGGACCTAATTCAGATTACATTTGTTAGTGTGTACAAATTTAATTTAAAAGCTATATTATCAAACCAGCCTTTTTTTCTTACTGCCAAAATAAGAATTAAAGTACAACTAAAACTAAGGGGGATACAATATAAATAGGCTGCAACCTCACATTTGGGAGGCAGATTGATCAAATCCTATCAAACCACATAAAATGAATTGCAAAATAGGAATGCAAAATAGAGCCATAAATGTTGTTGTGCTATAACTAAGAATTATTTTAATTCCCACTTTTTCCCATATTGCCTAACAAGCAATATACTTCTGGAATCAGAAGGATTGAAAGAGATGCCAATAGCTAGTCCTTCTGCTATCTGCAGAAACTTTTACAAGCATTTCCCTCTGTCATATATTAGGATTTCATGAATTTATTCATCTCTAAGCAAGAACATTTATAAGTCTTGACATTTTGAGACATATTGTTATTTAAAGTGCTAAATATAAAGAAAATGCATGAAGCTATCATTTTATGTGCTTTGCTGCTAGATGGTGACAGACTGTCATTGACTGTGGGAAAGGGGAATGAAGGGAGAAATGCTTGGGAAATAGAAAATAGAGGCTGTACTATCTCAATATGCTGCCTCAAGGTCACTCAACTGGAAGAAGGAGGGAGCTGCATACCAATCTGCACTTGGACTGACCATTATGAAAATATTTTGCATGAACTTGATTGGTTACACTGGGTGGCCAATGAGAGACAATAAAGTGTGGGGTGGGACATAAAGTAGAACTTAGGGATTTTGATTCTCAGTTCTGGGTATGCAATACCGCAATACACTTGATCTCTAATAAAACTATACCTTTCCCAACAAATGGAGCCAAGAATCTAGAATCTATCTCGAAGTTCAAGTTCTAGATTGTGAGCAGTCTGATAGCTATACTGGAATTTGAAACTACTGCTTTGTTAAAAAAGTTTCCCATTACATTGCTATTTTTTTCCTTTTTCTGGCAAATAACTTGTCATATTCATCTAAAAGGATAAAAAATTAGGGTAAAATGAACAGTGTTTTGTAACTTGCCTGTATTTTGCCTTTTCTGATTCTCTTCCTCCATCTGGTATGGATAGTAACTTCACTGATATTAATCTTTTTGCAGAGGTATTGCAGATAGTCTAGTAGTAATTGTAATTGTAAATGCTGCCATATTATTTTGATTTTTGCTAGCTGCATTTAATTCACAGAACTCACTCACTGCTTGTACAGTATGTTCTTGACAGTTTATTATGGAAGGAATAAAAATCTTTGTTTGGAACTGAAGTTTTTTTGCAAAACATAAAGAAGAAAATCTTTAAAATAACAATTAACAGTTTATTGCAAATTTTCTTAGTAGCTATTGCTAATTCACTATTTATGTTGGCAATTAACTGAAATGAAGAACTAGGTCACAGTGATAATTTAACCATAGATTTCAAATGGCAGGGCAAAACAAGAGCAAATGTTTAAATCCTCCATACTAATTGTAATGAATTTTAGAGAAGGAAAACTTTTTGCTTTGTTTTCATCTTATTTAATGTCATAAAAAGGATTATGGTCTGAAAATGGCTTTTTCTGAGTTCTGGAATTTCTAAGAGAATCAGCTGACCATTGGCTTTTACTCTATCAAATACTTATTGAAACAGGTTTGCAGTTTAATCCTCAGAATGATTACTCTTTTAAGCTTATCCCAACTTTAAATGCAATGTACAGCCATTTCTCAATGCTATAGACAAAAAAGATCTGGTAACAACTTCTTGTGTCCCTGTGCAATGCAAAGATAATATTGTCCTATGGCAAAGATAGGCTATCCAAAGCTTTGTGAATATTGTGAACTTTATATTCCTATAATCTTCAAGCAATATGACAAATGGTAAGGAAATGCAAATTAGATTAAAAAAACATTGACATAAAAAACATAAAATTAGATTAAAAAAACAAACCACTTTCCTGCACTAAAGGGTCAGTCATTCAGGGCTGACAAGCAGAATCTGTGCCCTAGTTGCCAAATTTAAGGAAGTCAATGCCCAGTGAGCAGGCATGTTCAATAGTTTATGGCAAAGGAAAAACAAACATCTAATTATCTTCACACATCTTTTCCTTATGATTGTGCAGATCATATAGTTTATAATTATATCTTTTCTTAATTCTAATGGAATTATATAATTCTGCTTCCAATCAGATGTACCTTTGTTCCAATAAAAATTAACAAAACATGCTTTTAATGCATTTTAATGCAGAGTTTAATGCATTGTTTAATGTATTGTTTAATGCATTGTTTAATGCACAAATTCCTTAAGTACTAGAGTTCTTTTCAGCCTTTTGACTGAAATCAAGTGTAGATCAATCATGAATAATACTACAATACTTAGAAGAATCAGAAATTATTTTGTAAAATGCAAACTATTGTCAGATATAAGGATATACTGAATGAAAAGGGTGAGCTCAAAACCAAACAAGAGTTGAATGAACAATGGGTAGAGATGCATTGGTACTCATATATACAAATATAGTCAAGATATGAAAAAGATGTCAAAGCTGAGGGTTTTTATAAGGAGTTGATAGAATTGGATAAAATACTAACAGGAATTGAAGATAAGCTGATCAAAAATTGTTATTTACTAGGTGTCAAACTAGAAGAAGAACAAGTGAAATGATGATAGCATGGGTAAAATGTTTTGGGTATGCTGTAGAATTAGATAAGTGGCAGAAACTATGGGAAAGAAAGTATAAATTAACAATATCGACAGCATATAAAGAAAATTTGTGTAAGATGTTTATAGATGGCACTTTGCACCAGCAAAATTGGTAAAGATGTTTAAAGACAAATAAGCCAAATGTTGAAAGTGCCACCAGACACCTGGATCATATTATAATATGTGGTGGACATGCGCAGAAGCTAAAAGATACTGAACAAAAGTACCCACATGGTTGGAAAAAATGATAAAGCAACAGATAGCTTTAAAACCTGAAATATTCCTTTTAGGAATGGTACCTGAAAGCTATAGCAAAGAAAAAATATATTTAATTATGCATGTATTAACTGCATCTAGAATTGTATTGGCTCAGAAAAAGAAGAAACTGAATATTATATATTATATGGTATGGGATCTATTTTATCAATGGTTATAAAATAAAGTAACAAGTTAAAATTAGGTAGATGAATATATAAATAAGTTAAAATTGTTATAAAGATAAAATATGTAACAGATAACTGCTTAAAAAGAAAATGGATTACTGTTATATTGGCAAGGAAAGTATTTTAATTGTAATTGTTAGCACAAGATATGTTTAAATGAAAGATAGATTTGTTGTAACTTTAAAATAAAAAACTTAATACCCCCAAATATTCATGCAATCATCATGAAAGGTTCTGTTATGTTGGAATAAAAAAATAAATAAACCGAAAACCATGGAAGAAATCTAAGTTAGGACTAAAGCGTAGATTAAATCTTAAGGACAAGATCAAGATGGACTGGGGAAGAAATCAATTGCTAAGAAAAAATTATGATAAATGTTATGAACACATGCTTGAAATTAAAACTGTATTGGTACTCAAGAAAAAATTAACTTGAGATCCTTATTAAAACTCTTCTGCAGAACGACCAATACCAGCTGGATACAAGAGCCTCAGGACCAGAGGTGGTATTCAGCAGGTTCTAACCAGTTCTGGAGAACCTGTAGCGGAAATTTTGAGCAGTTCAGAGAACCAGCAAATACCACCTCTGACTGGAGATTTTACAGTATCCGTCCCCTGCCACACCCACCAAGTCATACCCATAGAACCGGTAGTAAAAAAAAAAAAATGAATCCCACAACTGCTCAGGACACTGACCTGCTTAAAATATCCAAATATGGAAACAGATAGCAAAAAGGTCAGCTAGAAGTCATGGAAAAACCTGAGTTCTAGCAATATCAGGACTCCAGAGAATTCTCTTCAGGAAGTCCCAAGACCACTAATTTTCAGGAGTTAGCTTATCCAATTTGGAGTATGGACTGCAAACTAAGAGTCTACTAAGAGTGGACTAAACTAAGAGTCTACTAAATTATGGTCTACTAAGAGTGGATAATGATTTACTCTTACCTTATCAAGATTTCAGTTCTTGTTGCATCCACAATTGTAATTCTACTGATTCATCACATTTGCCCACATTAAAATTGTGTCATTCTACAGTTCTTTTACAAATGCAAACTACATTTAAAAAAAAAAAGTCTGCATCTCTTTTTTAAAACAAACAAACAAAGTATTGGGAAGATTTAATGACATAATGGTAGCTCGATTAGGACATCAAAATTAATTTCAGTTTCCCTGAGGTGTTGTATTTTAATTAACAATTCCATGATCTTACTCTATTAATTAGCATACTGAAAGAATAATAAGTTTCAGATGAGTTTAATTGTAATAAAGCATTTCATCTCCTAAAAAAATAATAAAAGGAATTAAAAGTCTCCATCCAATTTATTTTCTGCATTTAATAGCAATGTTTAGAGACACTATTGGATGTAGCTGCAGAGTAATCTTTTTTAATTCATAAATGTTTTATTTTTGGTGGTTAATTCCTTTCAAATATCTTCCTGATGGCATGCTGATGATATTATTCTCTTCCCCATAAGTAGTTATTTCTGCTAGACATCACATCAGTTCATTCCTCATAATGTTTTCTCTGCCATTAATGCACATAACAAAAAGAAGGCTATATGGTTTGTTAAAGAACCTTTTGCACTGATCAGCTCAACTGGCTGTTTTCCATTAACATTCCACCAGAATGAATAACAGGTTCAGATGTTGCTGATGCATTCCCAGCACAGCAGGTTCACTATGTCTGAAGATACCTGGTAAATTCAGTGGTCAGTAAGCAACTGATAAATTACCAGAAAAATTCCTAAACATTTTTTTCCTAAGTACAAGGAAAAGGATTGCCCATTAAATACTGTTAAATGCACAAGAGACAAACCTGTCTCCCTAATTTATCTCTGAATGTGTCCTGTTATTTCTTTTTTCCCATGTGTAATCCACAGGGAAAAGTTACTGCATTCAGCAAGGTTTTCAGATCCGATCAGGAATTTTTGAATAAACAAGCAGAAATACTGGAACATATCCTACTCCCATTTATTGCAGGGGAGGGTGGGAAGGAGGAGAGGATAGTTTTTCCTACATTATACAGCAATTGAACTCAACCACCAAGTAATACATTTAGGTAAAATTGTTGATAGAACAATAATTATCCTGAGCAAAAAAAAAAGAAGGAAAAACAAGGAATGAAACTGGTTATATTTAATTTTCCAAGTTTTAGCTTACTGAGAATAGATGTTACCCAATGTGGTATTTTTCATGTATTTTTTGAACGGTTAATGACAATGGCTGATGTCACCAATATTCCTTTTTCCCTATTTAAATCATACTTCCCCTTGAATTTCTCTTATCCTAAATGACAACATGAAGGAACATGATTGCCTGAAACCTTTCGGTGCTACAACAGGACCAAAAACACTGAAATGAGTTTTCAAGACTCAATTTTATCCCAATAAGGAAAGTTGGAGCATAGCATGTACATTCCATATATAAATAGTATCTCTTCACAGAGGAATATTTGGCCAAGGCCTTGTAATCTTGTTTTGGCATATAGAACTTATGGCTGTGATTCCCTACCAATATTAGACCTACTTCTAATTCCTCAAACTTTTGTTTCTGCCTCTGGAACTATGTTTTTATCCCAAGTATTGGGTGGGATGGGCTTTGCTACACTTTGGATCAATTAAAATTTCACTATTCTCTTTCTATTTAAGACACAACACGAGTGACTCATGGTAGTTATTCTGCTCTTAGCACAAAACTCTACACATGTGATAAAAACATAAAACCCAACCGAAACAGAAACAGTGATCAAGCTATATGTGTGATGGTGACCAGAGGTGGTATTCAGCAGGTTCTGACCAGTTCTGGAGAACCGGTAGGGGAAATTTTGAGTAGTTTAGAGAAGCAGCAAATTACCACCTCTGACTGGAGATTTTACAGTATCCTTTACCTGCCCACCAAGCCACGCCCACAAAACCGGTAGTAAAAAAAATTGAATCCCACTACTGATAGTGATGATTCATTCTCCCCAAATGCCTTTCAAGTTCTGCCTTTTACAGAGACCAATAATGAAGGTATTAATCTAATCTTGTGGACAGAGTATTCCATAAAAACTGCATGAAAAACATTTGCTTGTCCACCCTTGCCTCTTTCCAAAAAGAATTAGTACAATTCATGAAGGTCATGGGGCTCAGCGGCTATTAGATTTGATTGCAGTGTAATTCCTGGTTACTTCCATCTATTGGAGACTAGTGGCTTCCCTGTGCAGTTGGTTGCCACTGTGAGAACAGACTGGTTCATATTTAAATGTCCACTGTGACATTAAGATCCCTCTCACAGTTACTACTGCTGTGCCAGATACTGCCCATTGTATATCTGTGCAATTGGGGCTTCCCCCCCTCTTTTCACCATTGAACAACTTCTTGGATTGGGCCCATTGCTCATGTCTGTTAATATCAGGGGTGGGATTCTACCAGTTCACACCTTTTCGCTAGAACCGGTTGTTAACATTCTAAGCAGTTCAGAGAACTGGTTGTTGGAAGAAATTACTGGCCTAATCCTGTAAGGAAGGCAGGAAGGAAACATTCTGGCGTTGCTTACAGAAACAGCCGCTGCATTAACCCTTCTTACATTCTTGGCAGGTCTAGACTTCCTGTCTCAGGAACTTCTCTGGAGTTTTTTCCCCCTCCTTTGCTGGTACTTTGCTTGTGTGGAGTGACCATTCAAAGTTACAGTGGCACTGAAAAAAGTGATTTTTGACTGTTTTTCACACTTATGACTGTTACAGCATCCCCACAGTCATGAGAAGGCAAGCAAGGAGATGCGTGACTTGGTGTGAGTGATATTGAGTTGGCCACACCCACCAACTAAGCTATGCCCAGAGAACCAGTTGTTAAAAAATTTGAATCCTACCCCTGGTTAATATCCTTCTGAATCTTGAGTCTATCTTCCAAAGCGTTGCCAACTAATGCCATTCCATGAATGGAAATAAATCGAGACCAAAATGGGTTTACATAATCTGCTTCTTTGAGAGTGCCTTATAACTTACAGCCCACAATTTTATCATATTTATTTATTTATGATCAGTGAGCTGCAAAGTAACTGCAACAAAAAGAACAAAATCCATTTAAAGAAGCACATAAATACAGGCTCCAATACAGTAAGAACAATAAAATCATAGGTTCAGCAGGTTCTGACCAGTTCTGGAGAACTGGTAGCAGAAATTTTGGTACTTCGGAGAACTGGCAAATACCACCTCTGACTGGAGATTTTACAGTATCTTTCCCCTGCCACGCCCACCAGGCCATGTCCACAGAACTGGTAGTAAAAAAATTTGAATCCCACCACTTAATAAAACCATTATATTCACCTATCAAAATGACACAAAAGGTGAAGGGCATGGGGGAAACCAATTCATTTCTTTTAATTTTATTGGAAACAGTACGTGGAGAAACAAGGAAAGGAAAGTAGAACATTTGTGGGGAAGATGATGTACATGTTAATCAAGGACTTGTGGTCCAATGTACTCCAATGCTTGACTGAAGGATGAAATAGTCATAATCAGCCTTCTTTGTGCTTCTTCATCAGTGACAATGTGGAACACAGCAGAATCAAAAATAGATTGACAAGAGAACAGCCCCTTTGTAATCCAATGAATTAGTAAATATACTCAAGGCCTAAACAATGGTATACTCTAGTCGTGCAAGTGTAGTTTACGACCTGCTGAGCTGCCCGGACAGCTGAGCAGCGCTGGTGCAATACACAGCAGTTGGAAAAGCCCTTTTTTCCTGCTTTTTCAACTACAGCTGTGTCGCACAAAGCAGCTGCAGTTGAAAATGCAGGAAATAAAGGTCAGGTAAGAGCCCAGGCAGGCAGGGGGGCCAAAACAGCAGCAAACATAGAACTAGTTCCAGGGATGGGATTCTACCAGTTTGCATCTATTTGCTAGAACTGGTTGTTAACATTCTAAGCAGTTTGGAGAGTCGGTTGTTAGAAGAACAATATTCCATATTACTGGTATGGAAGGCAGAAAGGAAACATTCTGGTGTTGCTTACAGAAACTGCCTCTCCGTTATACTTTATTACATTCTTGGCAGGACTAGACTTGCTGTCTCAGGAACTTCTCTGGAGTTCTTTTTCCCTCCTTTGCTGGTACTTTGCTTGTTTGGAGTGACCATGCAAAGTTGCAATAGCACTGAAAAAAGTGTCATGACCATTTTTCACACTATGACTGTTGCAACATCCCTACAGTCATGAGAAGCCAGGTGAGGGGATGCGTGCCTCGATGTGAGTGATATTGAGTTGGCCACATCCACATCCGCCAATAACATGTCTACCAAGCCATGTCCACCCAGTCACATGACCACCAAGCCACACCTACCACCTAAGCCACACCCACAGAACCAGTTGTTAAAAATTTGAATCCCACCCCTGACCGGTTCNAGTCACATGACCACCAAGCCACACCTACCACCTAAGCCACACCCACAGAACCAGTTGTTAAAAATTTGAATCCCACCCCTGACCGGTTCTATGTATGCTGTCTGTCTGCTGCTCTTCAGAGCAACCGGTTCTACAGAATTGGACAGAACCTGTAGAATCCCACCCCTGCATATACATACTTTTGCTGGATATGCTAAATTTCTTTTTTGTTTGTCAGTATCTCTGAGCTGTTTCCAAAATGGCAAGACAGAGACTTACTATATTTTCTTTTAGAAATATGATGGGAGATCACCATTCAAAGAAAGGGCCTAATCACTCTAATATAGAAATAACAATAACCTTGGGCTTCTGATGGAGCACTCAAGCATATATAGGTTCCAGCATTTGGAAGTAGTTACTAAATTTGGCATTTACAAAACAAAAAATAGAAGGACATTTTATGTTGATATTTTATGCAATTTTATTTCTTTCTAAGTGATACATACAATTTATACCACTTCACAATGGATATGATTATAGCTGCTAGATAAGGAGACCTCCTGGGAAACTAAAAAAAAATATCAATAGCAGTGTTTAACTACATGAACCTTATTTGCATTATTAGCTCTGCTGTGCTGTACCCTCAGAAAGCTAATGGCATGAGTTTGAAGAAGCTTTTTAGATTATGGGTAAGTAAATAACCTTCAGGGTTTCCATTGGCCACACAACTCATTTCAAATTTTGCACATTATAGTTATGAAAACTGTTTTTTGTTTACTTTTACATTTTACATGGTATGCAAATGTGTTAGATTTATTCCTTCTATCCTGATCTGGTGCTTGCTCTATTTTAATGGGCACATACAGTGGAGGAAAGCATAATCAAGTTTTCTTGGACATTGAGAACCAAGGAGACAATCCTGGAAGTTCATAGGATGAGATGCAGAGTATAGAGATAGTCAAAGCTTAGAGATCTGGAGAACAAATTTAGTCAGTCTCCTAGGCACAGAAATATAAAGAATAGCTACTGCAATCATTGTTTCAATTGCTTGGTCTTTGATATAAGTGCTTAAGCTTCACCAATGAACTAAGGATTCTATTATTTTGCAGAGCTTGACCTCAGAGGCTAATAGTCTTATTTTTGTTAATCCTCAAGATTTTTGTTAGTCCTCAACACAGCAACTGATATATCCTCATGCACTTTGAGGGTGGGAAACTTTTCAAAAGCTGAGTTTGAATACCTTCAACTAATTCTCAGAGATTTACTGTCATTTAAATCAACACAATACAACAGCTATAAATGCATATATAATATGTACATAAAATATATAAATGTGAATGAGGAATGGTTGAACATATCTAGTTTAATGAAAAGAAGGACTGGGGGTGACATGATAATAGTTCTCCAGTATTTGAGGGGATGTCACAAAGAAGAGAGTCAGCCTGTTCCTGAAGGCAGGACTAATCAAAGAGAGAACCAACCTAGAATTTAGGAAAAAATTCCTGACAGAATAATTAATCAGTGGAATAACTTGCCTCCAGAAGTTGTGAATGCTCTCACACTGGATCTTTTAAAGAAGAGATTGGACAACCATTTGTCTGAAAGGGTATAGGATCATCTGCTTGGACTAGAAGACCTCCAAGGTCCCTTCCAACTCAGTTATTCTGTTATTCATATAATACATATAGAAAACTATGGGGTTGTACATACATACATTAATAATAGGGTCTGTGAAAGAACCATTTTAAAGAGATTTTAAGATTATGTCAACATAGATTTGGATATAGCAGTGGAAGGTTGTTCTATAAAGTGGAAAACACACTGCCTTTGGGGTGTCCCTTCTCTTATCTCACAACGGTGGAGAACCTTAACCTTTCCATATCTGAGGCATATATAGAACAGGTGATGCCACCAAGAGAAGAAGGTCTTCTACAGAACCTTGGTGGCATGTTGTATGTGCCAATAAAGATTAAAACCAGCACTTTAACTTTGACCAGAAGCCTACTGGCAATATCTGCAGAACTGGATAGTTGTGACATTTCATATTGTGATTTTGATATTCTGACATAGGACACAAGCTCAGTGTTCTTCAGCCTCTGACACTGCTTTTAAAAAAAACACCACGGAGCTAAATGAGCAGTTTTGGAAGGAAAAGTAAGGCAGGAGAAGCAGGTAATACCAAATTAATCTGCAACCTTACAACAGACTTTTCCTTAGAAGGCAGTGTGAAAACTCCAACTTCAGGTGTACAAAAAATAAACCTGCACAATAAAATGTTGCCACCAAGTGGTGGTTCTGGAATATTGCAATTCAACTGATGTGTTTTGAGGCAAATTGTTATTTCACCAGAATGTTTTGTGTTATTTGTGTGCATGTATATATAAATATAAATTCAGCTATCATATTAGAGTAATGAAGGATTTTTTTATGATACATAGAACAATAAAATAATGTGTCAAAAACTGTAGGTACTTGATACTTTCAGACCAGCCAAACCATAATGCATTAAAAAAGGAGGCATTTAACAAATAGAAATGCATGTATTTAATACCCATCAATTGTAAACAGTACTCAGTTAGGTTGCCATGATAGTTTTTAAACTCAGCCAAAACTGTTGTGGGTAAACACAAAATCTTATTATCAAAGTTTTTTAAAGTCTAAAATGTTTGCTTAAGGCCCTGTCACACTGCCCAACGGATGCAAAACGTTTGTAAAAAGGACACAGCGGACGAGCAAAATGTTCCA